>CM056602.1:13205066-13207566 GCA_029721355.1 Tegillarca granosa | reverse complement strand
TTTCTACTGTCAAAATCCATGTAAGCAGAGGCATATGTCCATCATACCACAGGCAAAAGTTAACTTCGGAAAGTACAAATGTTTATCACAGTAGAAAAAAAATTCCACATTTTAGTATAAAGAAACAAGTAGTTGGAAAAATTACCTGCACCAACAAGAAAACGATAAAAGCAAATTCCAAATTGACAAAAAAAAAAAAAAAAAAAAAAAAAAAAAAAAACAGAGATGTATACATTTGGACTCTTGAATTGTATCTCAAAAGTTTTGACAAGCACGGTATCTATTGTAGTGGTGAAGTTTGATAGTTCAATCTTATGACTGATCAAAAAAATATATAAAAACAAGAGTCACGGAAAGTCCGTGAAAACCAGGTTTCGTATTTCGGAGAAGGGGGTTTCAGAGAGAAATGGTACCTATTTAACAATAATTAAGGGTGATCATGTGTCTCACAGGGACCTGGTTGATAGTAAAGGGTTCCCGTCATGGGTTAAGATTTAATATATCATATATATATATATATATATATATATAAAAGCATCATACATCAAAACATGTTAAAAGATTGCAATTATGACAAATTATTTAGAAATCTGAATGTTGTTTTTTCATTTCAATAAAATTTCATTTAAGAAAAGATCCATAGTAGGAACTGCACCTAAATATATTCGGAAATATCCAATTTAATGCAAAAATAGTCAACATCAAAATATTTTGCTACCAAAATCATTTTACAAAACTAAAATTCCATAAACAGTGAATTCTACGTCTAAATGTCATCAAAAATTGCGAATTCATGGGAAAAAATTGTAAATTTCATGCAACAATAGCCATTTTAGTGCAGAAAACACAAAGGTCAAAATGTAGGTCATGACCTTGACCTTTGATTTTGGCTTTATTTTCATAAGTAGTGAATTCTACGTCTAAATATCATCAAAAATAGCCAATTTCATGCCAAGAATTGTAAATTTCATGCAACAATAGCCATTTTAGTGCAGAAAACACAAAGGTCAAAATGTAGGTCATTACCATGACCTTTGATTTTGGCTTTATTTTCATGAGCATTGCCAGAAAATATGAAAACTGAAAACCCATGTCATTATCTTTACAAATATAGTCCATTTTAGTGCAGAAAACACAAAGGTCAAAATGTAGATCATGACCTTGACCTTTGATTTTGGATTTTTTTATCAGCATTGCTAGAAAATATGAAAACTGAAAACCCCATGTCATTATCTTTACATATATAGTCATTTTAGTGCAGAAAACACAAAGGTCAAAATGTAGATCATGACCTTGACCTTTGATTTTGGATTTATTTTATCAGCATTGCTAGAAAATATGAAAACTGAAAATCCCAGTGTCATTATCTTTACATATATAGTCATTTTAGTGCAGAAAATACAAAGGTCAAAATGTAGGTCATGACCCTTGCATTTGATTTGGCTTTATTTTCATCAGCGTTGCTAGAAAATATGAAAACTGAAAACCCCATGTCATTATCTTTACATATGGCCAAGATATAGCTAGAGGTTGCTTATTTTGTGAAATGACCAAGCAACTGTGACCTTGACCTTTGATGTATTTATCCAAAAAGCAATCCCAACCAAGATCTTATCACAATACATGTATGTGCCAAGTTTCTTTCAAAAATGTCATTTACTTTTCAAGTTATCATCCGGAAACCAATGTTTGACGCCCGCCCGCCCGCCCGCCCGCCCGCCGACATTCGGTAACCTAAGAACCAGGTTTCTACGAAAACCTGGTTAACATAAACGTCATCGTTTTTGAAAAAAAAGTACGTTTACCGGCATGCCTTGTCCCTAAGTGACTTGAACCTTTTTTATCGTGCTCTTACAATACGGAATCGTAAGTTAGTTTTTTCTTATCTTCCATGAAAACCATCATTAACATTTAAATATATTTGAGTATATTGGGAATTTTTACTTGTTTAGTCAATCGCGAGATCTTTTTATCTTTTTATTTTCCTGAATATAATGAAGCGTGCAATACTTAGGGATTATGTTAAAACAAAATAAAGATTCTACATAAAGCCATTAATTGTAACGTGAACTTACACTCATCATCATAATATACATCATCCATAACTTATTATCAAATAACTTAAATAAAACACATGCAAGAAACGTTTAATAGAATAAACGTGCAGTCCATCCATGTAACAACCAAACTAATGACGTGAACAATACGACTATAATTATTTTAATTAAAGTTTGTAGGACCCATTCTTTTCTTGTTACTTTATATCTATTTTTAAAAACCAAAGTTATTTTAAATATAAACATCTTAACACAGGTACACAGGAACCCCCGAGAACTGTTATTTAAGCGATATATTATATATATTATATATATATATATATATATATATATTATATATATATATATATATATATAGAATATATATATATATATATGACTAAGCAGGAATAACATTTAACATGGCGGTAGGCAGAGGTTTCGATTCAATGAGATAAATGTCT
>CM056602.1:12904843-13204966 GCA_029721355.1 Tegillarca granosa | reverse complement strand
GTCATTTCAATCAATGTGGTTGAAGTATTTTGTAGAGACCGATGCACCTTGGATGAATAAGTGTGGTTGAAGTACTTTTGTAGGGACCAATGCACGTAGGATAAATCAGTGTGGCTGAAGTACTTTTTAGGGGCCGATGCACGTAGGATAAATCAGTGTGGTTGATGTTATTTTGTAGAGACCGATGCACGTAGGATAAATCAGTGGGGTTGAAGTAATTTTGTAGGGCCGATGCACGTAGGATAAATCAGTGTGGTTGAAGTAATTTTGTAGAGACCGATGCACGTAGGATAAATCAGTGGGGTTGAAGTAATTTTGTAGAGACCGATGCACCTTGGATAAATCAGTGTGGTTGGAGTACTTTTGTAGAGACCGATGCACCTTGGATAAATCAGTGTGGTTGGAGTACATTTGTAGAGACCGATGCACCTTGGATGAATAAGTGTGGCTGAAGTACTTTTTAGGGGCCGATGCACGTAGGATAAATCAGTGTGGTTGATGTTATTTTGTAGAGACCGATGCACGTAGGATAAATCAGTGGGGTTGAAGTAATTTTGTAGGGCCGATGCACGTAGGATAAATCAGTGTGGTTGATGTACTTTTGTAGGGGCCGATGCACGTAGGATAAATCAGTGTGGTTGAAGTAATTTTGTAGAGACCGATGCACGTAGGATAAATCAGTGGGGTTGAAGTAATTTTGTAGAGACCGATGCATGTAGGATAAATCAGTGGGTTTGAAGTAATTTTGTAGGGGCCGACGCACGTAGGATAAATCAGTGTGGTTGAAGAAATTTTGTAATGACCGATGCACGTAGGATAAATCAGTGTGGTTGAAGTACCTGAACTTGTAGAGACTCGTGTGCATCATACCCAGCAGTGTGGTTAAAAGACTAATGTTTTGGCTAGCAAACCTTTTTATGGTTATTGAATAGGCCCCATTATTTTTTAGTCAGTGTGCATGGAAAGATCCGAAGATTTCAGAAAAGTCCCTACAAAACTCTGAAGAAGTTCATGTAAATGCATATGGCTTACAAACATAATTAGCTAAAACTCATGGTTATAAACAACACGCTTTATTCAAATACATTTTTAACAAATTATACACTATTTCTCAAGCTTTAAAGATAAATAATCAATTACAGATATCATAAATATCAGTATATAAATCTATTTGAACAATGGGACATCACAGTGAAATTTGATTGGTTATGATACCTATTCAAAATGTAAAAGCAAATCTGATTGGATAACAATAAATGGTCAAAGCAAAATCTTATTGGCTTTGAAACAACTACCAATGTGATGGTACAGATTAATTTATTTTCAAAATTATTCAAATTTATTGGCTATTGACAGTTGTTATGACATCATTTGAATTTTGTGTAACCATAGTAGCATCATAAGAAACATAACAACATTTAAGATACAAGTAATTTTATTTAAATCTTAATTTCTTGTGAACTTTATCTTTCAATTTTACTTTGAATGTTCTTTACCAATGTCTTACATGATAATACGACAAATTTTGTGTAAACTATTGCAATATAAATAAATATAAAATCTATAAAGAAATTATTTTTGAGATTCTTGATAGCATACTTAATAATACTTAACTATTTTCTTGTGAGTGGAGTGGAGTGGAGTGGGGTGGGGTGGGGGTGGGATGAGAAGAGATACTGGTGAAATGTTATGTGCCTACATGGGGTGTGGGTGGGGTTGGGTAGAGATATGGGTGAAATGTTATGTGTAATGTAGAGCTGTCATAGATACAAATCAGTAAATTATATCTACATGCTGTAGGTACACCGATACATAAAGATATTACAAATATACGTAAAATTACACACACACACACACACACACACACACACACACACACACACACACATATAGGTTGTCTGAATACTTTGTAAACAATGTGTGGTATTATTAAGTATAAATATTTGTAAATAAAACTATCATAATTTACCAGCTGTTTGTTTTGTAGGCCTCTTGGTATCAGTTTCTGTAAATGTATAAGCTATGTAATTTATATAAAGAATATCACCAACTTTATCTGATAAAGCTTGGGTAATATACTACTCAAAAACATTGTCATTTTTGTTTATATCCTAAAAATGTATCAATTGTCTATCAACAATTTTGTGATGGTGATATATTCAACACTCAATGAACACTCCAGTATGGTATATTATACAAAACATGATTACTGGCAAGATAACTTTTCTAATTTCTAAAACCCTTGTTCAGTGTCTTAACAAACAGATAAAACATAAAAAATATACATGTATATATTTCATACCTGTCAAGTACTTTATAAAGGGACATTTAAATGTAACAATATGAAAGAAAATTATAATAAAACATATAAACAAATAAAACATATATAAAATATTAAAATTCATACAATAAAAAAAACCTATAAACTTAAAACAATATTATGTCGGACTTACAAGGAGTAAATACAGGTATAATAAACTGTAGATCATTATATATATATCAAATAAATTCATACATGTACATATATTCAGTCTTGTTCAAGATAATAATTAAATGCAGTAAAGATGTTAAACTTTAACAAACTTTATTGGTTTTATATTTTATGCATTTTTTATCATTTTTTTTTCTATAACAATTATAGAACACATTATACAGAACAAACCAGACATAATTACAAACTTTGTCACTTCAAAATCGAAAAATTTCTACAATGTATAATTTATGTCTGCAATCATACTATCTGATGGGAAAAACATTTTCAGTGGTTTTGTTTGCCTACCAAATAAAGGTAGTTTCCCCTTGAGAAATAAAACTAAAATTTCCCAATATGACAACTAAAATTCATCAAAAGGCAACAGTGACACACAATCAAATAGTTTAAGTTAAATCCAGTTGTCCAAAACTGTTCTGACAGACAAAAAATGTTAGATATTGTCACAATATAAAATCTTTGCCATTAATTTCAAAATTCTTAGCATAATATGTGACATAAAAAGGGTTCAAATTTTCCCAATCTGAAAGGTAGAAGGTAGTTTTAAAAATCATAGCAAAATCACTGATTTTAAAAAAAAAGTTTTTTAAGCACGTGACTTTCTTCATCAATGTGAAGTGCTTGGCACAAGAAGAGTGGCAACCTTTTTTAAAATCTTGTCAGACCCAGGTCTCTCCCATATGGAGCAAGCACTCTACCAATTGAGCTATAATAACTGTTTGTATGTTTTGATATAGCTTCTAAAAGCAAAATACTCAGAGTTCTGCCAAATAGGAAGTGTATGTTAAGCATGTTAGCATTCAAAACATTAACATGAGCAGGACAATAACTCATGGAAAAAGTATATATATACCAGTATATATATATGTATATATATATATATATATATATATATATATATATATATATATATATATATATATATGAAGATTGTATGGACACTGAGGGTGGCAGCCGTGAAAGTGCAATCGGACACCACAGATATGGCAGCAGCTAGTGTGTTAGAGCTTTTTATCAGAACAGTTTCTAGAAACACACAGTTATTTTCTTGGCCTTATAAATTTGAGATTACGTAGCAATAAACCAAGGACTATACTTAGTTAAGTCATCCTGACCAAATCCTTGAAACAATCAGACCCCCCCCCCCCCACCCCCCCAAAAAAAAAAAAAAAAAAAAAAATCAATAAAAAGAATGAGAAAAGGTTAATGGTATACCCTTAATGGTATACCCGGATTTATTAATTATAAATTACTAGATTTATTAATTATAAATTACTGGTATAACCAGATTTATTAATTATCGCTAAAAAGGACCATGGTTGACAGAATTTGTGAGACAAAGGGTATTATTATGGGACCAGGTCCTGGTTCCACACAATCATACCTTAACTATGATTTTCTTTAACTTAAATTTAGCAAATTATATCAATCTCTTTCTGACTTACAAATAAACATTTTTGATAAAATCTAATAGATGTTACAAGCTTGAAGTGATCCTCAAAATAACATCTCAAATTCCATAAATATCTAAACAATTTACCAAATCATTAAGGTTTCAAATTTACCAGACTTTATATTAAAGAAAATCTTAGGAAAGGAATGATTGTGAGACTTGGGTCAAGGGCATAAGGTTCCTTAAAGATTAAATCCAGATTGCAATTATATTTTACCTCATAAATATTAACAAGGAGTGACTAAAAAAGGAATAAATTATACAAAATACTGTAAATATTTAATAAACTTTCAAAAAAAAAAAAAAAAAAACCATTAAAAAACCCCACAAAACAACGATATACATGTTATCATGTAATATATATATATATATATAAACCATTTTTCATCATCATATATATCTTATAATAACAACATGCATATACAACAATCTAGGTACTAGGTAATTATGTATTTGGATTAAGTTCCTGGCCCCGGTTTCACAATCATTCCTTAACTAAGATTTTCCTTAACTTAAATCTGGCAAATTTGAAACCTTAAAAATTTTGTTAATATTTAAAATATTTAGTAATTTAAGGTGTCATTTTGAAGATCACTTCAAGCTTGTAACATCTGCGGTAAGTTTTATCACACATGTTTATTTGTAACTCAGAAAGAGGTTGATAAAATTTGCTAAATTTAAGTTAAGAAGAATTTTAGTTAAGGAATGACTGTGAAACCAGGACCTGGTAATTTAAACTTTCAGAATTGGTAACTATGTAATTAGTGTTTTCCACATGAAACCATCAATGAATTGTAAAAGTTGTGACCAATTTTACCAACCAAATACATGTACCATATTACTTATACATAAAAATATATATAAACATAATACATATACACTAACACAAAATTATAACATGGTAAGTTACTTTGGACAATTTACATATATAAGAAACAATTTGGCACAAAAAATATTTATGACACAGAATATTTGGATGACATGAACAATTTATGCTTCCATGTTTATGAGATCAACAAAAACAATTCTGCTAAAACCTTAATCTAGTAAAGAAACCCCAGTGAGCTTGATCATAGATGACCAAAAAAAAAAAAAAAAAAAAAAAAAAAAAAAAAAAAAAAAAAAATCCTTTTAAGAATATCTATCAGTGTATACAGTTTGATGAAATTCCATAATTCCTTGAAAGCAAATTTAGGTTATTGCACAGTAACCCCTAAATCTATTTATAGCATCATTTAACTTCTTTAGCCCGAAATATTAGTACGCTTCTTTCTTCCAAGAATATCTATCCATTTGATAAAACTTCTTTAAAAGCAAACACTTACCAGTAGGTGATCATGGAAGCCATTGTATGACAGACAGCCAGGCAGACACACACTATACATGCTATACGTGACATAGTGACATAAGAATGAATTGGTAAATTCATGTTTATAAATTATGATTAACATGAAATAACAAGCCCAATCAATAAGCACTGACAAATGCTGCCTAAAAAGTTTAAAATTCTTGACCTTTAATCAGTGAACAAAAATGATTTGTGACATTTTTTTTCTAGCCATGGTGCTGCACTATCACTGCCATACTACTACTGAGAAATGTCGGAGATACAAAGCAGACATGGTTGTAACAATCAGACAGTTGAACAGAAAGAAATCATAATTAACTGACACACTACAGACAAAACCAAAACAATATATAAATGACTTTTTCTGAGGCGAGAGAGAGAGAGAGAGAGAGAGAGAGAGAGAGAGAGCAAGAGAGATATGCAGGCATGAAAAACCATATAATGGAATTACAATAAAGTTTTTCATACAACATGTTAGCAACAAAGAGATAGGAGCAAAAACAAAGATAAATAACTGTTACTGTACATAGGCCTATAGCTACTGACTTATGTACTTTGTTTTTGTGACAGCATATTTTACAAAATTTGTGTTTGGTAAATGTTTCTGCAATAGGCGAAAAAATTTGTATGGCATTTGGTGCCTCAATATTCATGTTTTTTTTTTTTTTTTTTTTTTGAAATTGAGGTACAAAAGTACAAAAAAATTGTTTGTTTTAAAATGTTTAGATTAATTTAGGAAAAAAAAAAAAAAAAAAAAAAAAAAAGAAATATTGACTTGTTCACTTTGCACAAATGATGTATGGTATGTCATCAGATCATTATTTTCAGTGTTAATATTGTCATGTTGTCATAAAAATTTCCATAAATATAATTACCTAAAAGATACTTTCTATTCTACAGTGATAACTTGTACTGGTATGATGAATTTATAGTTATGACTAGACTCAAGTTAGTAAAACTAAACATTATATCAGTGTGCCCACCCACTTTCTTTGTCAAAAATATAGGAATATAGGATTTTTTTCCCCAAAATATAGGAAATTTATAGGAATCTGACTGAAAATATAGGAAAAATAAAGGAATTTTCAAAACATTGAATTGCTTAACTGAAAGAAATTTTGGGATTGTATACATCAATGACAACTACAATGGCCTCCTCCACCCCTCACAGCCATTCCATGTTCAAGCCTCTCCTCTTTATTTTTTATAGGAATTATTTTTTCAATTAATGTGCATGTCAATTCAAGACATTCCAATGATTTCTTAGAAAAACTAAAAATGATGTATACAACCCCAGTCACTGCTTTGTGTGAGTGAACACAAAAAGTCTTAACACATATAGAAATAAAAACATCCCAGAAAATATAGGAATAGTTTGAAATATATAGGAATTTTAGGTCTTTTTGAGAATATAGGAAAAATATAGGAATTGCCAATTTTATAGGAATTTATAGGATTTTATAGGAAGTGGGCACCCTGCATGATAAAAATGTTTCTAAATACAATGTCACAAACAGTTGAAATAGCTGTGGCAGTAGTTTTAAAATCATTCCTTAAGTAAGATTTTCTTTTTTTCAAAAAAAAAAAAAAAAAAAAAAAAAAAAAGAAAAAGAAAAAAGGCACATTATGAATATGCTTTTCAACTAGCTAACAAATGTCTAAAACTGATCAAAATTACAAATACATGTATCTGCAAACTTAACAATCAAAATTTATAATTTGGCATAATTATGTTAAGGATTTCCTACTTAAAGAGCGATTGTGAGACTTTGGAAGATAATACCTTTTTACTGATCATCAACGAATACGACAGAAAGTAGCATCAAATAGTAATCCTACTGTTTTTAGTCATAAGTACCAAAAAAATCCCTTTAGTTATTATAAGGATATTTCAATTATATTTATAAACTTTCCATAATGGGAAAACCTTTAACTAAAAATTCTAAAATTGCCTAATTCCCCTAAACAATTTTTAAAGTCTGCAAAGACAACTAAAAATGACTCAATTTTTTCCATAAGAAGTATTTTTACACAGATTTTTTTGCAAGCCATCTTTTGATAATTTAAATAATTTCAAAATTACTGTAACAACTTCTCATATACAATGGTTCACCATTTGTTACTTTTATAGATTAAAATTTCAAGATTTAAAATTTAAGCAATCCCATGGCTTTTTTGTCTCGGTCTATATCACCAGAACATTTTACACTTCTGTCTACTCTATAGTACGAAATACAAAATTCAGTTTTCTACTCGCCCCATACTTTGGTTTTTCAACCACCATGGAGTTTTGTTTTTGTTTTTTACCTCCATGTTTTATTAACCATTTTAGTTCTATTCTGTTGTCGCTTTATCCTTTGTATTTTGTAATTTTTGTATTTCCGCATCATTTTGGTCATTATCCGAGTCAGGGTCCGTAACTCTGTATCTTCTCTCTTTACCAATCTTCTTTATCAGTGGATAAAAAAACAAGAGACATGCACCAATCATCATTGATATACTATTTATAACGCTAACTGGCTGGTAAGAATGGTATGTATCATGTACTGTACCTATAAAAATCAAAGTAAAATTGAACATTTAAAATGCGGGCTTCAAAGGTGTTTTGATATAAAAATTCCCATCACATATCTTGCTTCTAATTAAAATAAATCAATTGATACAAACTAATGTGTTGATATTTTCTATAAATAGAAATAATATCTACAGGATTCAAAGTATGTGGGATCTGATTATTCAGGCTTTTAAACACCTTTTTGTCTAACTCCTTAGGAGTCCTGTGTTATTTCATTATAAGTAACTTGCTAGGTGTTATATAATGAATAAGTTTTAGTTACAACATGATTTGTATAAAAATTGTATTTTCATTTTTCAAATTAATGTTATTCAATTTAATTAACCATTTAAACTGCAAATCATCTACAAATATTTTTAGGTGAACATGGGACTTTATGCAAGAGGAAACAAGATAATAATCAAAATCACTGATTGGCCATGGTGACAAATGTTGGAACTTGGAATGTTGATTTTTATCCTAGTCAAAAGTACAGAAACAACCACCAATGAATCTTATCCCAATGGTTTTCAAATCTAGGTCGTGCAAGGCACTGTGACCTATATTTCCCTGAGACAAAAAATTACATGTAATATATGTCAGGACATATTTATGTTATGAACTTCTGTAGCAATATCTAGTTGAAGCAAAGGTGGCACAGTACTTCTTTGGGCAAAAAAGTGTTCAAAAGTGTGCATACTATACCATGTTTGTTTAAGACAACAAAAATGACCATTTTAATGATGTCACAATGATTTTATAATGATGTCACAATGATTTTGTAATCATGATGATTTAATAGTGATGTCACAATGATTTTATAATGATGTCACAATGATTTTGTAATGATGATTTTATAATGATGTCACAATGATTTTATAAAGATGATTTTATAATGATGTCACAATGATTGTATAATGATGTCACAATGATTTTGTAATGATGATTTAATAGTGATGTCACAATGATTTTATAATGATGTCACAATGATTGTATAATGATGATTTTATAATGATGTCACAATGATTTTATAAAGATGATTTTATAATGATGTCACAATGATTGTATAATGATGTCACAATAATTTTGTAATGATGATTTAATAGTGATGTCACAATGATTTTATAATGATGTCACAATGATTTTATAATGATGATTTTATAATGATGTCACAATGATTGTAAAATGATGATTTTATAATGATGTCACAATGATTTTATAAAGATGATTTTATAATGATGTCACAATGATTGTATAATGATGTCACAATGATTTTGTAATGATGATTTTATAATGATGTCACAATGATTTCATAATGATGTCACAATGATTTTATAATGATGTCACAATGATTGTATAATGATGATTTTATAATGATGTCACAATGATTTTATAAAGATGATTTTATAATGATGTCACAATGATTGTATAATGATGTCACAATGATTTTGTAATGATGATTTTATAATGATGTCACAATGATTTCATAATGATGTCACAATGATTTTATAATGATGTCACAATGATTTTATAATGATGATTTTATAATGATGTAACAATGATTTTAAAATGAAATGATTTTATAATGATGTCACAATGATTTTGTAATGATAATTTTATAATGATGTCACAATGATTTCATAATGATGTCACAATGATTTTAAAATGATGTCACAATGATTTTATAATGATTTTATAATGATGTCACAATGATTTTAAAATGAAATGATTTTATAATGATGTCACAATGATTTTGTAATGATGATTTTATAATGATGTCACAATGATTTTATAATGATGTCACAATGATTTTATAATGATGTCACAATGATTTTATAATGATGTCACAATGATTTTAAAATGAAATGATTTTATATTGATGTCACAATGATTTCATAATGATGTCACAATGATTTTATAATGATGTCACAATGATTTTATAATGATGTCACAATGATTTTAAAATGAAATGATTTTATAATGATGTCACAATGATTTTATAATGATGTCACAATGACGATACAACTAATGAAAACAGAAATTAATGTTGATTTGCCTAGTAAAGCACTTACTTTGATTTTATCCATGGTACAAGACTAAGTAAACAGAAATTAGAATTTATTGGGGGGGGATCAGAGTCACCTTACCCTAAATACTCCTTCATAAAACTTACATGTATATAAATTTACTCACACCTAAATTAATATTTACATCAGGGTTCGAGTTTGGCACTCGCATACTCACATAATCCACTTATATGCAAAAAAACATTGAGTGCAAAAAAAAAAAAAAAAAAAACAAACAAAAAAAAAAAAAAAAAAAAAAAAAACGAAACATACTTTCACAATGATTTTATAATGATGTCACAATGATTTTATAATGATGTCACAATGATTGTATAATGATGATTTTATAATGATGTCACAATGATTTTATAAAGATGATTTTATAATGATGTCACAATGATTGTATAATGATGTCACAATGATTTTGTAATGATGATTTTATAATGATGTCACAATGATTTCATAATGATGTCACAATGATTTTATAATGATGTCACAATGATTGTATAATGATGATTTTATAATGATGTCACAATGATTTTATAAAGATGATTTTATAATGATGTCACAATGATTGTATAATGATGTCACAATGATTTTGTAATGATGATTTTATAATGATGTCACAATGATTTCATAATGATGTCACAATGATTTTATAATGATGTCACAATGATTTTATAATGATGATTTTATAATGATGTAACAATGATTTTAAAATGAAATGATTTTATAATGATGTCACAATGATTTTGTAATGATAATTTTATAATGATGTCACAATGATTTCATAATGATGTCACAATGATTTTAAAATGATGTCACAATGATTTTATAATGATTTTATAATGATGTCACAATGATTTTAAAATGAAATGATTTTATAATGATGTCACAATGATTTTGTAATGATGATTTTATAATGATGATTTTATAATGATGCCACAATGATTTTAAAATGAAATGATTTTATAATGATGTCACAATGATTTTATAATGATGTCACAATGATTTTATAATGATTTTATAATGATGTCACAATGATTTTAAAATGAAATGATTTTATATTGATGTCACAATGATTTCATAATGATGTCACAATGATTTTATAATGATGTCACAATGATTTTATAATGATGTCACAATGATTTTAAAATGAAATGATTTTATAATGATGTCACAATGACGATACAACTAATGAAAACAGAAATTAATGTTGATTTGCCTAGTAAAGCACTTAATTTGATTTTATCCATGGTACAAGACTAAGTAAACAGAAATTAGAATTTATTGGGGGGGGATCAGAGTCACCTTACCCTAAATACTCCTTCATAAAACTTACATGTATATAAATTTACTCACACCTAAATTAATATTTACATCAGGGTTCGAGTTTGGCACTCGCATACTCACATAATCCACTTATATGCAAAAAAACATTGAGTGCAAAAAAAAAAAAAAAAAAAAAAAAACAAACAAAAAAACAAAACAAAAAAAAAAAAAAAAAACGAAACATACTTTCAGTGTGAAAAAATGAAATCGCTTGCTTAAAACTGAAAATGCCAGTAGAAAAATTTCATACTGGCAAACTTTTGCCAGTGGGGAAAAAATTAAATTCTACTCCTGTTACATGACAGATAGGTTTTTGTATGCTTACCCAAAATAGGCTGTCCAATAGCTGCTCCAAGTCCCTGAATCAATAACACCACACCAAGTGCATTAGGCATAATCTGCAATCCTACCAGATCTATCAAAACAATGGCATTTATAGCAACATACCCTCCACCAAAAATACCGTACAAAACTGCCAGTAATGACATCAACCAGTAAGTGTTCGTGAATGTAAAAATGAGCATGTCCAGACCACACAACAAGCATACAATAGCCATGATTTTATACCGCTTTACGACATTTAAGTCTCCGAGAATTCCTATCCCGATTCTACCAAACAAGTCACCAATTCCAGCAAATGAAACTAATAAGGCTTTCTCGTATTTTGAAATTCCTCTGGATAAAACATCTGGTGGCAAAAAAATAATAAAATTGAAATATCCGAAAAATAAGAAAAAACTCACAATTACATAAAAAATAACAACTGGCATCTTTAAAACAGAAAAATTAAAAATCTTGGGTATGTCAAATGATTTTCCACAACAAGTAGCTGTCCCATTTTTCTTCTTCTGTTTACTTTTATCTTGCTGTCCCTCTTTATCTTCACTCACTGCTATATGAGTTAAACTTTCTAAAGATGCCATTTTGAAACTCCCCGTACTTGTAGCGAGATATCTAAGCCTTTTATTTTCATATTTATCCTGTAACGGATATAAATCCATCTCTATGAGAATTTCTGGATCATCTCCTCCATGTTTTTCATACTCCTGTGTGCCTTGTTTATGCTCCAAATTTTCAGTTTGTGTCAGTGCTTGTTTTTCTGACTCATCCCCAGCTTTGTTTTTCTTTCTCTCATAAAATGAAAGTGGTCTGTATAAGAATCCAGATATTACCACATGAAGATATAAAGCTCCTACTAACAGAACGGTTCCGCGGAGTCCGTACTCATCTAGTAAGTACTGCAGTAAAGGAGGTATGGCAAACTGACCAACACTGGCTCCAGTTAAAGATAAACCATTTGCTAGTGACCGTCGGTCATGGAAATACTTTCCAACCATCACCATCCCATTACCAAACATACAAGCATTGGATATACCTGGAAGAAATACAATTCTTAATAAAATATATGGATTAAAATATAAAAAATTCACAGCAACTTTGATAACTTAAATGCTCTTTTCTGTAGAATTTGTGTAAACAATGGAACAAATAAGCTGTTCTTGACACTTTTATATGTGTAAAGATCCATTTTGTTTTACAAACATATATATAAATAGAATTTCTGATGCTATATCTCCCATATTATAAAACCACTATGGTAGCTCAGCTGGTAGAGTGCTCGCTTTGTATGTGGGAGGCTGGGATTTGAGTCACTGTCAGGTCTGACCAAGACACGAAAATTGAAAGTGGCTGTTCTTTCGCCAGACACTCTGCATTTAGAAATGAAAGTCAGGGGGTTCTTCAGAGGAGACCTTAAAAACTGATGGCCTGTGACACTTTTCTCAACACTTTTATATGTGTAAGGATCTTTTTTAATTTTACAAATATATATAAATAAAATTCTGCATGGCAGCATACAACATTAAAAGAACCCTCCCTGCACATTGCCCTAAAATCACTGCAAAGGTCAAAATTTCTGCCACTTCACCTATAGCTGGTGACACCTCGATATTAGTTAAATATTCTTGACTGGGACATAAAACCCCATTAATAATTGATCAATCAATCAATCAATCAATCAATTAATCAATCAATCAATCAATCCCATATTATACAACTGTACAGGTATATGCAATGGGACAAAAAAGATTGTTAAATAAATAAAGGAGACACTGAATTTAGCTAATTCAGATATTGAAAACAAAAACTTTAAAGTTTACAGAAACCTTATATATATCTATAAATGATATTAATTTACCTGTACCAATGCCATAAAATATGATTACAAATCCAATATTTAGCAAAAAATAACTCTGTGATATCATCAGGCATCCAAAAATAGCACCAAATATTACCACTTTACGCTGAGTGAAATACTGACCAAACGCTAAACAGAATGGAGCTAAAATAAACAAAATTACACTAATTATAGAATAAGACAGAACATCTGTGTTGACACAACTTAATGGTACAGACAAAACACTATGGTACATCTGTGTTGACCCCCACATCATGGTACATCTGTGTTGACCCCCACATCATGGTACATCTGTGTTGACACAACATTATGGTAAATCTGTGTTGACACGACATCAAGGCTCATCTGTGTTGACAAAACATCATGGTACATCTATGTTGACCCCCACATTATAGTACATCTGTGCTGACACAACATCATGGTACATGTACATCTGTGTTGACCCCCACTTCATTATACATATGTGTTGACACAACATCATGATACATCTGTGTTGACACAACATTATGGTACATCTGTGTTGACTCAACATTATGGTACATGTACATCTGTCTTGACCCCCACATCATGGAACATCTGTGTTGACCCCCTAATCATGGTACATCAGTGTTGACCCCCACATCATGGTACATGTACATGTGCATTGACCCCCACATCATGATACATCTGTGTTGACCCCCACATCATGGAACATCTGTGTTGACCCCCACATCATGGTACATGTACATCTGTGTTGCCCCCTAACATCATGATACATGTGCAT
Organism: Tegillarca granosa; assembly: GCA_029721355.1. NCBI lineage: Eukaryota > Metazoa > Mollusca > Bivalvia > Arcoida > Arcidae > Tegillarca > Tegillarca granosa. The sequence goes on along the minus strand of CM056602.1, from coordinate 13,190,762 downwards.
TGACCCCCACTTCATGATACATCTGTGTTGACCCCCACATCATGGAACATCTGTGTTGACCCCCACATCATGGTACATGTACATCTGTGTTGCCCCCTAACATCATGATACATCTGTGTTGACCCCCACATCATGGTACATGTACATCTGTGTTGACCCCCAACATCATGATACATCTGTGTTGACCCCCACATCATGATGCATCTGTGTTTACACAACATCATGGAATATCTTCGTTTACACAACATCATGTTACATGTACTTCTGTGTTGATCCCCACATCATGATACATCTGCATTGACCCCCACATCATGGTACATCTGAGTTGACACAAGATCATAGTACATCTGTGATGACACAAAATCATGATACATCTGTGTTGACACAACATCATGATAGATCTGTGTTGACCCCAACATAATGGTACATCTGTGTTGACACAAGATCGTGGTACATCTGTGTTGACACAACATCATTGTACATCTGTGTTGACACAAGATCATGATACATCTGTGTTGACACAACATCATGGTACATCTGTGTCAACATCATGGTACATCTGTGTTTACACAACATCATGATACATCTGTGTTGACACAAGATCATGGTACACCTGTGTTGACACAACATCATGGTACATTTGTGTTGACCCCAACATAATGGTACATCTGTGTTGACCCCCACATCATGATACATTTGTGTTAACCCCCACATCATGGTACATCTGTGTTTTGATCCTGCATCTCAAGTTTTATAATCAGTGGTCTCCATTTATGTTAAGATTAGAAGTAGATCTCTAAATTGAGATCAATGTCAGTTATCTTACATCAACATACAGGTAAGATACCATCACAATATTAGACCTTGATACCATGACCTTACCAAGGTTAATATTTATACCAGGGACCATTTCTACTGCTACTGTATCACGTTATCTTGTTTTTTTTTTTTTGTTTATCATGTTTTGGTTTCATTAATGACTGTTTAGTACTTGTACACCAAATATTACCACTTTACGCTGAGTGAAATACTGACCAAACGCTAAACAGAATGGAGCTAAAATAAACAAAATTATACTAATTATAGAATAAGACAGAACATCTGTGTTGACACAACTTAATGGTACAGACAAAACACCATGGTACATCTGTGTTGACCCCCACATCATGGTACATCTGTGTTGACACAACATTATGGTACATCTGTGTTGACACGACATCATGGCTCATCTGTGTTGACAAAACATCATGGTACATCTATGTTGACCCCCACATTATAGTACATCTGTGCTGACACAACATCATGGTACATGTACATCTGTGTTGACCCCCACTTCATTATACATATGTGTTGACACAACATCATGATACATCTGTGTTGACACAACATTATGGTACATCTGTGTTGACTCAACATTATGGTACATGTACATCTGTCTTGACCCCCACATCATGGAACATCTGTGTTGACCCCCTAATCATGGTACATCAGTGTTGACCCCCACATCATGGTACATGTACATGTGCATTGACCCCCACATCATGATACATCTGTGTTGACCCCCACATCATGGAACATCTGTGTTGACCCCCACATCATGGTACATGTACATCTGTGTTGCCCCCTAACATCATGATACATGTGCATTGACCCCCACTTCATGATACATCTGTGTTGACCCCCACATCATGGAACATCTGTGTTGACCCCCACATCATGGTACATGTACATCTGTGTTGCCCCCTAACATCATGATACATCTGTGTTGACCCCCACATCATGGTACATGTACATCTGTGTTGACCCCCAACATCATGATACATCTGTGTTGACCCCCACATCATGATGCATCTGTGTTTACACAACATCATGGAATATCTTCGTTTACACAACATCATGTTACATGTACTTCTGTGTTGATCCCCACATCATGATACATCTGCATTGACCCCCACATCATGGTACATCTGAGTTGACACAAGATCATAGTACATCTGTGATGACACAAAATCATGATACATCTGTGTTGACACAACATCATGATAGATCTGTGTTGACCCCAACATAATGGTACATCTGTGTTGACACAAGATCGTGGTACATCTGTGTTGACACAACATCATTGTACATCTGTGTTGACACAAGATCATGATACATCTGTGTTGACACAACATCATGGTACATCTGTGTCAACATCATGGTACATCTGTGTTTACACAACATCATGATACATCTGTGTTGACACAAGATCATGGTACACCTGTGTTGACACAACATCATGGTACATTTGTGTTGACCCCAACATAATGGTACATCTGTGTTGACCCCCACATCATGATACATTTGTGTTAACCCCCACATCATGGTACATCTGTGTTTTGATCCTGCATCTCAAGTTTTATAATCAGTGGTCTCCATTTATGTTAAGATTAGAAGTAGATCTCTAAATTGAGATCAATGTCAGTTATCTTACATCAACATACAGGTAAGATACCATCACAATATTAGACCTTGATACCATGACCTTACCAAGGTTAATATTTATACCAGGGACCATTTCTACTGCTACTGTATCACGTTATCTTGTTTTTTTTTTTTTGTTTATCATGTTTTGGTTTCATTAATGACTGTTTAGTACTTGTACACCAAATATTACCACTTTACGCTGAGTGAAATACTGACCAAACGCTAAACAGAATGGAGCTAAAATAAACAAAATTATACTAATTATAGAATAAGACAGAACATCTGTGTTGACACAACTTAATGTTACAGACAAAACACCATGGTACATCTGTGTTGACCCCCACATCATGGTACATCTGTGTTGACACAACATTATGGTACATCTGTGTTGACACGACATCATGGCTCATCTGTGTTGACAAAATATCATGGTACATCTATGTTGACCCCCACATTATAGTACATCTGTGCTGACACAACATCATGGTACATGTACATCTGTGTTGACCCCCACTTCATTATACATATGTGTTGACACAACATCATGATACATCTGTGTTGACACAACATTATGGTACATCTGTGTTGACTCAACATTATGGTACATGTACATCTGTCTTGACCCCCACATCATGGAACATCTGTGTTGACCCCCTAATCATGGTACATCAGTGTTGACCCCCACATCATGGTACATGTACATGTGCATTGACCCCCACATCATGATACATCTGTGTTGACCCCCACATCATGGAACATCTGTGTTGACCCCCACATCATGGTACATGTACATCTGTGTTGCCCCCTAACATCATGATACATGTGCATTGACCCCCACATCATGATACATCTGTGTTGACCCCCATATCATGGAACATCTGTGTTGACCCCCACATCATGGTACATGTACATCTGTGTTGCCCCCTAACATCATGATACATCTGTGTTGACCCCCACATCAATGTACATGTACATCTGTGTTGACCCCCAACATCAAGATACATCTGTGTTGACCCCCACATCATGATGCATCTGTGTTTACACAACATCATGGAATATCTTCGTTTACACAACATCATGTTACATATACTTCTGTGTTGATCCCCACATCATGATACATCTGCATTGACCCCCACATCATGGTACATCTGAGTTGACACAAGATCATAGTACATCTGTGATGACACAAAATCATGATACATCTGTGTTGACACAACATCATGATAGATCTGTGTTGACCCCAACATAATGGTACATCTGTGTTGACACAAGATCGTGGTACATCTGTGTTGACACAACATCATTGTACATCTGTGTTGACACAAGATCATGGTACATCTGTGTTGACACAACATCATGGTACATCTGTGTCAACATCATGGTACATCTGTGTTTACACAACATCATGATACATCTGTGTTGACACAAGATCATGGTACACCTGTGTTGACACAACATCATGGTACATTTGTGTTGACCCCCACATCATGATACATTTGTGTTAACCCCCACATCATGGTACATCTGTGTTTTGATCCTGCATCTCAAGTTTTATAATCAGTGGTCTCCATTTATGTTAAGATTAGAAGTAGATCTCTAAATTGAGATCAATGTCAGTTATCTTACATCAACATACAGGTAAGATACCATCACAATATTAGACCTTGATACCATGACCTTACCAAGGTTAATATTTATACCAGGGACCATTTCTACTGCTACTGTATCACGTTATCTTGTTTTTTTTTTTTTTTGTTTATCATGTTTTGGTTTCATTAATGACTGTTTAGTACTTGTACTTTTTACATGTTATTTAATTACAGTTTAGTTATAGTTAGTTTAGCATCTACACTTTTCGAAGACTATACCATGCCAGATGTATTTGATTCTCATGCTTTTTCCTGTTTTATGAAATTAAAAATTTCACTCTTTTGATCTGATACCACAAGATGTTTTTACTTTGAAATGCATTTTTTTCCAGCTAATGAACCAGCACTTTGTCACAAATTGTTTAAGAAATAAAAAAAGTCAATGTAAAGATACTGGGACTAACTGGTCTAGTACTACCAAATGTTGGTAAATTTTAAGATACCACAAACATGACCAGTAGGTCAAAAGGTCAGAGCTGATTTCTGAAACCTGGACTTATAGTACCTGTATAAAACTATGTTTACCTGTTATGGTATACACTGCTCCACTAACAGCCATGATGGTAGCAGCCTTGGCAGCTTCAATGTCAAAATAAACTGTGAACTCTGTCAGTAAAATACCAAACGATTTGGCAGTCCCAACCATGAAGAATGAACTGATAAAATATCCTAGAAGACATACCGTATACAATGGTTTAATACATGTATATAATACAGTTATCATGGTCAAAATAAATAAAATTTATACCAGACTTAACAACAAATATCTAGATCCTCTTTCATCACAATCATGTAATTTTACCAAATGACAAATCTACCAATCCCAGCGTAAAAAGAAAATAGAATTGGCCATCTGATCCAACTTTTATTGTCAATTTTGCAGAAGCATCATTTAGCTAGCAATAAGTCTCGACTTATCTCTCCTGGGACTCCATGATTAAATACATGTACTGCATTTATACACACACTTCTTTAAAGTTTCCAAAATTTCTGCTGTAAATAAATTTTAGCTGCAGATTGACAATTTCTGCATTCATTTCTGATTCAGAATGGCATACATGTATATGAGTTTAATTTATAACCGAGTTCATTTATAACTGAACCGTAGTGTTATTTTCTCTGAAATGCATTTTTTTACCGGAATTTGATTTGATTTGATTGATTTAATGGGGTTTTAGGTCCCAGTCAACAATATTTCACTTATACCAATACCAGCTATAGGTGAAGTGACAGAAATTTTGACCTTTGCAGTGCAGTTAGGTCAATGTACAGGGAGAGTTCTTTAGCATGCCATGCCTGCCGTGACATGGGGCATTGGTTTTTAATGTCTCCTCTGAAGGACCCCTGGACTTTCAATTCTTAATGCTGAGTGCTTGGGGACAGAACAGTCACTACCAATTTTTAACTCCCGATCAGACCTGGCTAGGGTCTGAACCCCAAACTTCCACATACAAAGCGAGCACTATACAAACTGTACTACCTAAGAGTTATTTTTTTTTACTGGAGATACAACATGAATGGAAACATACATACATCAAAATTTTGTCATAGCAGGATGATACAAGGCTGATTTTAGCTGATTTTAAAATTTGTTGTTGACTGGTACAATGAGAGACATCTGAAATACTCAGTTGCTTGCTTAAATATACTTAAATCAAAGTAATGAAGATATTGATAGCTGATTTAATGCAATGAAACAATACAGAGAACAGGAGCTCAGTTACAGTAACTTAAGTACTTGACTTAGGACAACCATTCATGTCCAGCCTCTATCTCAGAAACTCTGAAGAAGGTCAGCAAACCTGATAAATGATAAATACATACCAACAACAATCATCCATGCCCAGCCTCTATCTATGGGTACTCCTTCCTGCTTTATTTCTGTAGCTGCCATTTTTAATTACTCTTTGCAACTGAAATTTTTTTAAAAAATAAATATTGTTTTATATGTTAATCTTTTGAAGTTTGTGTCACACTACTTAATCCTATCCTTTTTTCATTATCTTTAACACTTTATGAGAAATTTTACAAAGAATAGTCAATTTTTTATCCTTCTCAAATATCCAAAAAGAAAAAAAATTCATTTTAAATTAGTACTTGAAATTCCAAAAGATCAGGAAAAAAATTGGAAAAATGAGTTATTTAATTTAATGTTTCCGTGGTAGGACTTCCTTTCGTACCCCCCACTCAAATTTACCTAAAATAAATAGTATTTTGTAATATGACAAATATATGATTACTTACCTTATTTAGAGTATGTTTCCACAATATTTTGTGTGCTCACTTTCACTTACATTATTATTTTCGTCTATGTCTTTGTTGCTAATACCTAGTATGGAATTTAGTAGACTATTGTCGCTCTCTTCATCTATTGGCTATTTTTTAATTTTTGGCAAATTTGGCGGTATAAAATCATCAGATTCATAATTTTCATAATCCTGCCATGCCACAAATAAATAACAATACATTTTTCAAGGTGCTTGAAAATCGGAATAATATCGATAAAATATAATCATTCAAGAGTTATGGGGACATCAATATATTACTTAATTTTAAGTAACGTAATTTTATTTATTATGAAAAATACTGCATATTATTCAAACTCCTACCTGCAACAAATCCTTCATAGTGCAATAGGTAGCGAGTCAGACTGATGATCCAACGGTACCCAGATCGATTCCCGGCAAGGTAAGCATGTAAAAACATTCATGTATAGCTCATAATAACACGTGGTCACAGAATTAGGTTGTGGTATGTGAGATAGGCAGTAAGGGAAAAAGAAAAGAAAAAAACCGCTTTTTTATATTTATAATTTTTTAAAATTTTTAAATAACCCCCCTAAAACAGAGCCCCCGTTTTTTAATGGATACCCCTTAAAAGAAACCCTTTTAGTATCTTGGATATCCAAAAATAGGAATTTTTAAGTGGGGGGTACAAAAGGAAGTCCTTCCGTTTCCGTACCTTTGCAATGTGGCTGTGAAAATAAGCACAAACATATGTCCAAACTGTCAAGTAATATTCATTTACACAAAACTTCAATACTGAATGAATCTTGTGACATGGTTGTGCATCAATAATGACAACATTGATAATGAAATAAGAAGTTTAATGTTTGGTAAAAAAAAAAAATTGCCACTTTCTATTCTTAAGTCTCTGGTATGCTGGAAATCTAAACCTAGGCCTGGTTTCAGTCCCAGTACCTGCTTATAGAGTCAGCATTTAACCAACCAAATAGTTGGTTCTAATCGTTAATTTATGATTAAATGTGCTCAAGGAACCAAAATTGACCAATAGATCAGTGACTTTTGGTTTTGCACAAATGTCTGAATAAAAAAAACAGAGGCAGGTCCACCTGTAGAAAGATTCGCACATTCTGCACGTTACTGTAGTTTCAACAAGTTGTCAAGAGGCTTAGGGAGTGCGGTTTTAGCAGATCCTTCATTACAGCTGCATAATATATTCATATGCAGCAAGTGCAAAAATGATTTTGTGAAGTTGTATATCTTAAGCATAAGAAGGTTATTAAAATACCTTATTTTCGTTATGTTTCTTGTTAACACGCACATGCACGTGTAGCACAGTTGTAAATTTGGAACATAATTACATTAGTACGCATTTACTCGGGTTAACGTTCGTGCTCTAAAACTTTAATTGAAAAACGGACCAACAAGAAGCGACCCGGAAGTATGTATCTGAATGATCGCAAAGTTAAACTAATAATTTGTTTAACAATAAATGATATTTATTACTTACTTTTTTTTTAAATTCAAATACGGATTATGACCATTTATCTATTTTCATATGCAACCCATTTATATTTCCCGCCAAATGTCATTTTATCAGAAAGCCACGTCAGGATTAAATTACATTGGATAAAATCTGAAACGTAGAAATATGGCAGCCCCCATAGTAAGTTATTTGTCACGGTGATAATGCCAAGTTGACGTTAAAGTTGTTATTGACTCCTGTGTTTCATCAGAACTTGTAAAATTCAGGAAATCATAAACATATACAAATTTTACCGAGGCACTGTATTTTTTAGATTTGGGATTATTGTAAGTACTAAGTAAAGGGAAAATATGAACATTTAGGCCATATCATAATAATATCAGTGTGAAAGTCTTCGATTAATTTAACTTCTAAAAATGTGTTAACCAGGCGTTAAACTCAGAGTCTAAGACCAAAACAACCCAAAGCACAACTTAAAAAGATCTTTAGGTCATTAGTTTGAAAAAAGATTTTTTTTTTTCAGATTTTTGCCATGGCGGTACTAAAAAGTTAAATGAAATTAAGAATTTCAAATAATAATAGATTACAAACTTATTTAAGTAACAGGAAAGAGAAAAAATGCAACAGCCAAACCAGTACATAAACATAGACCTTGCCAAGACTAGCAGGATGCTCTACTGACTAAGCTACCAAGTCCCCTATCAAGGCTGGACTGCTACATATCTCCATTTTTTCGATTTAAAAAAAAAAAAAAAAAATGATTCACTAGTTTGAATTGAAACAACCAGGTTGTAACCTCGGATCAACCTGTTGGTTGGCCACTTCCCAGGGTTGGACAAGCTCTCAAATGTAACAAGAGAGGGAAAAAATGCAGCGGACAAACAGGATCAAACCTGGTACTTTTTTAATATACTAGCAGGATGCTCTACCTACGGAACTAGAAGACATTCCTTAAATCCCTATATAATATTTTTCTTCTTTTTTTCAGAAAATAAAAGAGGGAAGAAATAAAAGAATAATTAGGATCTTATTCAGTTAAAAATCAACATGAATCCTGGGAGAAGACGAGGTGGCTTAGGACTGTTTCTATTGGCAACACAGATAATAAACATTGGTATAGATAACATTCCCCCAGTCACTCTCGCTTCTGTTGCGTTACAGGTAGCCATATTTCTGGGACTCGGAGATTTGGGAAGATGGTTTTATTCAGCACAAAGTGTCTGTATTAACTCTTTTAAAGTTTGGTATCAGAGTCAATGGAATGTTTTAATTCTGTCTGCTTTATACCATGCTGATGATTTTCATCTTTATTATAATATGGTTTCATTTTTATGGAAAGGTCGTATATTGGAACGGAAGTTTAAAAGTGTGTATTTTGCGTATTTGTTAGCAGTATTTACTATTTTGACTAGTATCATGTACGTTGGTATAAACATGCTGTTAGCTCGCATTTCTGACGAGAGTTACCTGTTACAGTGTGCTGTTGGGTTTTCAGGTATCTATATTTTAATTTTTAAATTTATTTAAATTATAAAATTGCTATAATAGAAAATTATTTTTGTAAACAAAATTATTCTTTAGTAGTATGCTGTAGGCTTATCATACTGTAAACATACTAATTTTAACGTGTGTTTTTTAATGCAGTTTACATTCCCAATTAATTTGCATGGATTTAAATAATCGCAAAACAGTTTTTGAAAAACAGATGACACTACATAGCGCAGTTTATGTTCTTGACTAGTTCACATGGATTTAAATAATCACAAATCAGTTTTTGAAAAACAGACGACACTATATACATATTTTAGCTACTACATTGTCCACCATTTTTAATATGAACAATATTATAGACAACTACACCAATGTGGATATCAACAACACCAATGACAACCACATAGTTTTGATTTTTGATGACACCCATGACAATCACAATATTCTGAATTTGATTACACTAATGGCAACTACACTTATGTGGATGTTATCAATTATTGATAATCACACCAGTGTGATAATGTAGGACAACAATCACAGATTTTGCTATGTCTTGGGCAAGTCAAAAATGTTTTGATTTTATTTTTTCAGGTGTGATCTTTGCTTTGAAGGTTTTAGTTAGTTATTATTCTCCACCTGGCCAGCAGTTATTGATGGGATTTATACCTGTACCAAGTAGAATGATATTCTGGGCTGAGTTAATACTTATTCAGTTTATAACACCAAATGCCTCTTTTACTGGTAAGTCCAATCAAAACTATATTAGGACTTGGAAACTTTTTCTGGAAGACTATTGGCAAGGGGATCTATTAGGGAAGACAATTAGGCTCCTTTGATATGTACTCTGGCATAATTATTCTATTGGGTTTTATTATTTTTTGGAGTACTAAGTTTCTGGTGAGGAACAAAGTGATTTTTTGGGGGCATCTTTTGGGAGACTTCTAAATTTGGTTAGGTTAAAAACAGAGATTTGTCTTCGGGCTTTAAAGGGTTTTCTTTGGTAAGCTTTTAGATTTCGATAAGGTCTCAGATGGTAGGTACTTTACTTCAAGGTTGGTAAGCCACACCAGACTGAAATCAAACTGAAAAAATTCACTTTGGTATTGGTTAGAATCCTACAAATGTATAAAATGAATGAAATTGCTATAAAGAATATGGACTAGGAGGAGGCTCCAACAATATTGGAGGTTGATATTGATATATTTTGTCTAGATCAACCATCAGTAATGAGCAGAATGAATCATAAAATGCCAAAGTCCTTTTACATTGAAGACGGGAGTCACTAAGACATTGGTTAAAAACAATGACCCTGAAAATTTTAACATGGATTTTTTTTGTGTCAATTTTATATCAATTTGTAGTAAATTAACAGTTTTAATGTAAGTGTATTGTAACCATAGTAACATAAACATTTTGTTTTGTTTTAGGCCATTTAGCTGGTATATTAGTAGGGTTACTTTACATTAAAGGACCACTCAAAATGATCATGGATAGTTTTATACAACCAGGTATGCAGCATAAATGTTTTCTCATAGATCTTATATTTTTTTGTAATGTAATAATTATTAGTACTCTTAGGCCTAACTTCAAAAATTCTTTGTTTGCTGTTTTCCGACTCATGCTGTCCACATGTGGGTAGGTAGGTAGTAAAAAAATTTTATTTTATTTTTTGAAAACTTAATCTATTACACTTTTGAAAAAGGTTAAATTGGTTGAATATGTCTCTTTTAAAACAAATTTTACAATTTTTTTCCTAACTAAAGTCTTCTTTGTTTTTCCTTGTGTCTGCTCCCATGGAAAAAGTGGAATTTCCTCACTAATGTGTAAACCTGCTCACAGGTTGCTTGCTTGGGTTATTGCCCTTTCATACTGTTTTTTTTTACTTTTTTTAAAAAAAAAAAAGAAAAAGAAATTGATGGCAATAAAATTTTTTGGGTAGGGGCATTTCAAGTGGGTCGGGCGGTCAACGGCAAACAAAGATAATTTTATTTTAGGCCCTATTTGTCTTTTGTAGTAAGCATCAAGACTGTATAGAAGTAATAGTCCTGTGTTTACCATTGAGTCGCTGTGTTTGTTTTAAATGAAATTTACTTTTGTTTTTAATAGAAAATCTGACACATATCATTATGCCATTTTTCACTTACTTGATCTGCTAAAATGGTGATGTTAACATCAAAAGTCCTTAGTGACATAGTATGTTATATCTAAAAAAGAATCTGTCATTTGTCTGGTTTTCCAACATGTACATTAAATCCTCATAGCTAAAACTTTTTGACTTTGTGAAGAGATATTCTGTGGTAACTGCAAATGTGTATATTGTTTCCCATTACGACTTATAACACATTTCCTTTCTACAGGTATTTGTATTGGATGCACGTAGCAATTTTCAGTAACAACTAGACTCAAGTACAGTAAATAATACCAAACATACTGTATATTAAGTATTTATTTTGGCTGTGTATTAATATTGACACTTTTGGTGTTAAATTAATTTCCGCCAATATTAATACACTTCAACATTAATTTTAGCTCACCTGTCTAAGGGGAAAAAATGACAGCATCAATATTAATATACACTAAATGTTTGAGACCCTCTGGAGTGCCAAATATAATACATGCTAATAGAAGTACTTGTACAGTATTTAAATTTTTTTGGTTTTTCTATTAACATTTAACATAATCAATTGTCACAAACATAGTGGTTTCTATAGTAACCTATAAGTGGCTTTTGTCGCTGGATTCATAATAATATTATTTATCACAAAAATACTGTCTAGACTCAGACATTTCTTTATTATTCTTAGTTTAGTTTTACCTTTTTTCATTTACATTTTTCTTTCACTGAATACTTATCTTTTCAAATAAAATACATTATATGATGTAATAAGGTCAACAAAGTTTATGAAAATATGGGCCCTATTTTTTTTAAGGTCAAGGCCAGGATGACCTCACCAGGCAACTACATGTACATTTCTAGTTTAAACTTTGATGATACTGTAGTAATTATTCTTAATTTAGAGCTGTAGTTGTATAAATGAACACACCTGTTTGTACTCCTGGTATTCCATAGAGTTTAAAATAATCCATTTTAAAGACATTCTCAACATCATGGTTGACAACTATATTTAAAATTTCAACTGGTTTTGATTCTGAACTTTCATTGTTTTTGTAAGCAGGTCAGTTAGAATCTATTTTACAAAATGTTGCAGGTCAAAAACAAACTTATACCAGATAAATCAGACAAGTTATAATTGAACAATGCTGTTACTGAAGAGCTACTATTTTTGGCCTGACAAACTTTGCTAAATTTTATACCTTTGTGTCTTGAGGCTTTTTTTTTATAATTTTTTCTTTGTATATGTACTGTTAGATTGTTATTTATTTATCTCTTTCAGGTCCATCCTATACATACACAAACAGAACATCAGGCTACAGAACACAGCAAAACTATTACTCAGGTAATTATAGACAACACACAACAAAACTATTACTCAGGTAATTATAGACAACACACAACAAAACTATTACTCAGGTAATTATAGACAATACACAACAAAACTATTACTCAGGTAATTATAGACAACACACAACAAAACTATTACTCAGGTAATTATAGACAACACACAACAAAACTATTAGTCAGGTAATTATAGACAACATACAACAAAACTATTACTCAGGTAATTATAGACAATACACAACAAAACTATTACTCAGGTAACTATAGACAACACACAACAAAACTATTACTCAGGTAATTATAGACAAAACACCACAAAACTATTACTCAGGTAATTATAGACAACACACAACAAAACTATTACTCAGGTAATTAAAGACAACACACCACAAAACTATTACTCAGGTAATTATAGACAACACACCACAAAACTATTACTCAGGTAATTATAGACAACACACAACAAAACTATTACTCAGGTAATTAAAGACAACACACCACAAAACTATTACTCAGGTAATTATAGACAACACACCACAAAACTATTACTCAGGTTTTTAGCTCACCTGGCAAAGCCAGGGTGAGCTTATGGAATGGTAAAGTGTGCGTATGTACGTCCGTGCATCCATAAACTTTAATCTTCTTCTCTGAAACCAATAGGCCAATTCAAATGAAATTTGGTATGAAAGGTCCTTAGTTGCTGTAGATTAAAAATTGTATCTGACATGTCTGTCCTAAATCCAAAATGGTTGCCGTTAAAAGCAAAAGCTATAAATGGCCATTACAGGTTAATTTATGTACCGATTTTGTTGAAATTTAAAACATAGAAAAAAGATGTCGGGGGATTAAACATATATAACGGGTTTCTCTGTATGATTTTTTAGTTTTTGCAATAATTATGTAATTTGCAAATAAGGTCTATTTTTAGCTTTGAAAATGTTCTTCTCTGAAAGTACATGGCCAATTGGAAGGAAATTGAATGTGGAAGTTATTTGTGTGGTATAGATTCAAAATTGTATCCGACATGTCTGTCGGAAATCCAAGATGGCTGCCGTTACTATAAATAGAAAAAATCTAAAAATGGCCATTATGGGTTTATTTATTTACTGATTTTGTTAAAATTTGAAACATAGAAAATAAATGTCGGGGGATAAAACATATATAACGGGTTTTTACGTAAGATTTTTTGTTCGTGCAATAATTACATAATATGCAAATAAGATCTATTTTTAGAGGAAATCTTTGAACATCTTCTTCTCTAAAAATACATGGCCAATTGAAAGGAAATTGAATGTGGAAGGTCCTTGGGTGGTATAGATTCAAAATTGTATCCAACATGTCTATCGGAAATCCAAGATGGCTGCCGTTACTATAAATAGCGAAAATTTAAAAATGGCCATTATGGGTTTATCTATGTTTCGATTTTGTTGATATTTCAAACATTCAAAATAGATGTCAGGGGATGAAACATATATAACAGGTTTTTCCGTACGATTTTTTGTTTGTGCAATAATTATGTCATGTGCAAATAAGGTCTATTTTTAGCTGAAATCTTTGAAAATGTTCTTCTCTGAAAGTACATGGCCAATTGAAAGGAAATTGAATGTGGAAGGTCCTTGGGTGGTATAGATTCAAAATTGTTTCTGACATGTCTGTAAGAAATCCAAGATGGCTGCCATTTCTATAAATAGCAAAAACCTATAAATGGCCATTACAGGTTCATTTATGTACCGTTTTTGTTAATATTTGAAACATAGAAAATAAATGTCGATGGATAAAACATATGTAATGGTTTTTTCTGTACAGTTTTTCGTTTGTGCAATAATTACGTTATATCAAAATAAGGTATATTTTTAGCCGAAATCTTTGAAAATCTTCTTCTCTGAAAGTACATGGCCAATTGAAAGGAAATTAAATGTGGAAGGTCCTTGTTTGGTATAGATTCAAAATTGTATCCCACTTGTCTGTCGGAAATCCAAGATGGCTGCCATTACTATAAATAGCAAAAATCTAAAAATGGCCATTATGGGTTTATTTTTGTACTGATTTTGTTGAAATTTATAACATAAAAACTAGATGTTGGGGATAAAACATATGTAAAGGGTTTTTCTGTACAATTTTTTATTTTTGCAATAATTATGTAACATGCAAATAAGGTCTATTTCAGCCTAAATCTTCTGAAAGTACTTGGCCAATTAAAAGGAAATTTATGATAGATAGTGCTTGAAATAATATAAAATAATAATAGGATATTGCTAGTGAGTTTGTTTACATTTTACTGATTGGATATATTTAAAAAGAAAAAGCAAAGATCAAAATAAGGGTGTGCCAGGTGAGCAATACAGGCCCTATTGGGCCTCTTGTTATAGACAACACACACCAAAACTATTACTCAGGTAATTATAGACAACACACTAATTATAGACAACACACAACAAAACTATTACTCAGGTAATTATAGACAACACACTAATTATAGACAACACACAACAAAACCATTACTCAGGTAATTATAGACAACACACAGCAAAACTATTACTCAGGTAACTATAGACAACACACAACAAAACTATTACTCCGGTAATTATAGACAACACACAACAAAACTATTACTCAGGTAATTATAGACAACACACAGCAAAACTATTACTCAGGTAATTATAGACAACACACAACAAAACTATTACTCCGGTAATTATAGACAACACACTTATTATAGACAACACACAACAAAACTATTACTCAGGTAATTATAGACAACACACAACAAAACTATTACTCAGGTAATTATAGACAAAACACAAAAAAATATTACTCAGGTAATTATAGACAACCAGGGTGCCCACTTCCTATAAAATCCTATAAATTCCTATAAAATTGGCAATTCCTATATTTTTCCTATATTTTCTCAAAAAGACCTAAAATTCCTATATATTTCACACTATATCTATATTTTCTGGGATGTTTTTGTTTCTATTTGTGTAAGGACTTTTTGTGTTCACTCACAAAGCAGTGACTGGGGTTGTATACATCATTTTTAGTTTTTCCAAGAAATTATTGGAATGTCTTGTATTGACATGCACATTGAAAAAAGAATTCCTATAAAAAATAAAGAAGAGCTTGAACATGTTATGGCTGTGAGGGGTGCAGGAGGCCATTGTAGTCAATAGTGATGTATACAATCCCAAAATTTCTTTCAGTTTAGCAATTCAATGTTTTGAAAATTCCTATATTTTTTCAGTCAGATTCCTAATAATTTCCTTTATTTTGGAAAAAAAAAATCCTATATTCCTATATTTTTGACAAAGAAAGTGGGTGGGCACCCTTGACAACACACAACAAAACTATTACTCAGGTAATTATAGACAACACACAAAAAAACTATTACTCAGGTTATTATAGATAACACACAACAAAAATATACTAAGGTAATTATAGACAACACACAACAAAACTATTACTCAGGTAATTATAGACAACACACAACAAAACTATTACTCAGGTAATTATAGACAACACACCACAAAACTATTTCTCAGGTAATTATAGACAATACACAACAAAACTATTACTCGGGTAATTATAGATGACACACAACAAAACTATTACTCAGGTAATTATAGACAACACACAACTAATTATAGACAACACACAACAATACTATTACTGAGGTAATTATAGACAACACACAACAAAAATATTACTCAGGTAATTACTGACAATAAACAACAAAACTATTACTCAGGTAATTATAGACAACACACAACCAATTATAGACAACACACAACAAAACTATTACTCAGGTAATTATAGACAACACACAACAAAACTATTACTCAGGTAATTATAAACAACTCACAACTAATTATAGACAACGCACAACAAAACTATAACTCAGGTAAATATAGACAACACACTAATTATAGACAACACACAACAAAACTATTACTCAGGTTATTATAAACAACTCACAACTAATTATAGACAACACACAACAAAACTATAACTCAGGTAAATATAGACAACACACTAATTATAGACAACACACAACAAAACTATTACTCAGGTAAATATAGACAACACACTAATTATAGACAACACACAACAAAACTATTACTCAGGTTACTATAGACAACACACAACAAAACTATTACTCAGGTAATTATAGACAACACACTAATTATAGACAACACACAACAAAACTATTACTCAGGTTACTATAGACAACACACAACAAAACTATTACTCAGGTTACTATAGACAACACACAACAAAACTATTACTCAGGTTACTATAGACAACACACAACAAAACTATTACTCAGGTAAATATAGACAACACACTAATTATAGACAACACACAACAAAACTATTACTCAGGTAATTATAGACAACACACAACAAAACTATTACTCAGGTTACTATAGACAACACACAACAAAACTATTACTCAGGTAACTATAGACAACACACAACAAAACTATTACTCAGGTAACTATAGACAACACACAACAAACTATTACTCAGGTAACTATAGACAACACACAACAAAACTATTACTCCGGTAATTATAGACAACACACAACAAAACTATTACTCAGGTAATTATAGACAACACACTTATTATAGACAACACACAACAAAACTATTACTCAGGTAATTATAGACAACACACAACAAAACTATTACTCAGGTAACTATAGACAACACACAACAAACTATTACTCAGGTAATTATAGACAACACACTTATTATAGACAACACACAACAAAACTATTACTCAGGTAATTATAGACAACACACAGCAAAACTATTACTCAGGTAATTATAGACAACACACAACAAAACTATTACTCAGGTAATTATAGACAACACACTTATTATAGACAACACACAACAAAACTATTACTCAGGTAATTATAGACAACACACAACAAAACTATTACTCAGGTAATTATAGACAACACACAACAAAACTGTTACTCAGGTAATTATAGACAACACACAGCAAAACTATTACTCAGGTAATTATAGACAACACACAACAAAACTATTACTCAGGTAATTATAGACAACACACTTATTATAGACAACACACAACAAAACTATTACTCAGGTAATTATAGACAACACACAACAAAACTATTACTCAGGTAATTATAGACAACACACAACAAAACTATTACTCAGGTAATTATAGACAACACACAGCAAAACTATTACTCAGGTAATTATAGACAACACACTTATTATAGACAACACACAACAAAACTATTACTCAGGTAATTATAGACAACACACAACAAAACTATTACTCAGGTAATTATAGACAACACACAACAAAACTATTACTCAGGTAATTATAGACAACACACAGCAAAACTATTACTCAGGTAATTATAGACAACACACAACAAAACTATTACTCAGGTAATTATAGACAACACACTTATTATAGACAACACACAACAAAACTATTACTCAGGTAATTATAGACAAAACACAAAAAAATATTACTCAGGTAATTATAGACAACCAGGGTGCCCACTTCCTATAAAATCCTATAAATTCCTATAAAATTGGCAATTCCTATATTTTTCCTATATTTTCTCAAAAAGACCTAAAATTCCTATATATTTCACACTATATCTATATTTTCTGGGATGTTTTTGTTTCTATTTGTGTAAGGACTTTTTGTGTTCACTCACAAAGCAGTGACTGGGGTTGTATACATCATTTTTAGTTTTTCCAAGAAATTATTGGAATGTCTTGTATTGACATGCACATTGAAAAAAGAATTCCTATAAAAAATAAAGAAGAGCTTGAACATGTTATGGCTGTGAGGGGTGCAGGAGGCCATTGTAGTCAATAGTGATGTATACAATCCCAAAATTTCTTTCAGTTTAGCAATTCAATGTTTTGAAAATTCCTATATTTTTTTCAGTCAGATTCCTAATAATTTCCTTTATTTTGGAAAAAAAAAATCCTATATTCCTATATTTTTGACAAAGAAAGTGGGTGGGCACCCTTGACAACACACAACAAAACTATTACTCAGGTAATTATAGACAACACACAAAAAAACTATTACTCAGGTTATTATAGATAACACACAACAAAAATATACTAAGGTAATTATAGACAACACACAACAAAACTATTACTCAGGTAATTATAGACAACATACAACAAAACTATTACTCAGGTAATTATAGACAATACACAACAAAACTATTACTCAGGTAACTATAGACAACACACAACAAAACTATAACTCGGGTAACTATAGACAACACACAACAAAAATATTACTCAGGTAACTATAGACAACACACAACAAAACTATTACTCAGGTAATTATAGACAACACACAACAAAACTATAACTCAGGTAACTATAGACAACACACAACAAAACTATTACTCAGGTAACTATAGACAACACACAACAAAACTATTACTCAGGTAACTATAGACAACACACAGCAAAACTATTACTCAGGTAACTATAGACAACACACAACAAAACTATAACTCAGGTAACTATAGACAACACACAACAAAACTATTACTCAGGTAACTATAGACAACACACAGCAAAACTATTACTCAGGTAATTATAGACAACTCAACAGATGATAATGCATTATGTACACTTTATCTTTATTACTGTAAATTGACAACTTTTAGTTTGAGGTGATTTTTACAATTATCTTGTTTTATCATTGCTTTTTTTGTTGTTTTGATAAACCCAAGGCCATTCATGTTTCTACTACCACTGCAAAGCACTGCAGTTTCACCCACTTCAGTTAGTCATTATTTTTAGAATCACGATTTTCAGATTCCTTGCCATGATGACAGAATGGTTTAGGTATGAGTCTTTAAATTGAAGGCATCTTCCCAAAAGAAAGAAAGTCTCATTTGTGTCTTTATTGGCTGGCTTGGTTCCAGTATAATGAACCGAGTGGTCTGTGATGTTTATCTGAACCATTCTGAATTAGATTGTTAGCACTGTTAAGGTCGACTTATGTAATCACTTGTAGCTTTATGCAGCTCAGAAACCCTTGCACACTTATGCATCACATGAATTTGTCCTCAAGCTACATGTATATAAAAATTATGTTGTCATTAATAACAGTTAATAACTGTTGTAACTTATAACAAAATTCAACATTTCAACTGTTTCATTACTTTGTTGCTTTGTAATCTTTTTCAGATTAATAAAAATTATATTTTAATTTGTTTCAGTAATTCTTAGGATTGTATTGTAATCTGTTTCAGATAACCAGTGTTCTTATATTGTGTTTCAGATAACCAGTTTTATGTTAAATTGTGTTATAAATAACTAGTGGTATGATATATTGTGTTTCAGACAACCAGTCCTATGTTACATTGTGTTTCAGATAACCAGCAATATGATATATTGTTTTTCAGATAACCAGTGTTATGTTATATTGTGTTTCAGATAACCAGTGTTATGTTATATGTTTTTCAGATAACCAGTGTTATGTTATATTGTGTTTCAGATAACCAGTGTTATGTTATATTGTGCTTCAGATAACCAGTATTATATTATTAATGTGTTTCAGATGTGGATAACAAAGATTATACATGTATTTTATTATGTTTCAGTAATACTTAGGATTGTATTATAATCTGTTTCAGATAACCAGTGTTATGTTATATTGTGTTTCATATAACCAGTCCTATGTTATATTGTGTTTCAGACAACCAGTGTTATGTTATATTGTGTTTCAGATAACCAGTGTTATGTTACATTGTGTTATAAATAACAAGTGTTATGTTATATTGTTTTCAGATAACCAGCTTTATGTTATATTGTTTTTCAGATAACCAGTGTTATGTTATATTGTGTTTCAGATAACCAATGTTATGTTATATTATGTTTCAGATAACCAGTCCTATGTTATATTGTGTTTCAGACAACCAGTGTTATGATATATTGTGTTTCAGACAACCAGTCCTATGTTATATTATGTTTCAGATAACCAGCAATATGATATATTGTTTTTCAGATAACCAGTGTTATGTTATATTGTGTTTCAGATAACCAGTGTTATGTTATATGTTTTTCAGATAACCGGTGTTATGTTATATTGTGTTTCAGATAACCAGTGTTATGTTATATTGTGCTTCAGATAACCAGTATTATTTTATTAATGTGTTTCAGATGTGGATAACAAAGATTATACATGTATTTTATTATGTTTCAGTAATTCTTAGGATTGTATTGTAATCTGTCTCGGATAACCAGTGTTATGTTATATTGTGTTCAGATAACCAGTGTTATGTTATATTGTGTTTCAGATAACCAGTGTTATGTTATATTGTGTTATAAATACCAGTGTTATGTTATATTGTGTTTCAGATAACCAGCTTTATGTTATATTGTTTTTCAGATAACCAGTGTTATGTTATATTATGATCAGATAACCAGTGTTATGTTATATTGTGTTTCAGATAACTAGTGTTATGTTATATTGTGTTTCAGATAACCAGTGTTATGTTATATTGTGTTTCAGATAACCAGTGTTATGTTATATTACGATCAGATAACCAGTGTTATGTTATATTGTGTTTCAGATAACTAGTGTTATGTTATATTGTGTTTCAGATAACCATTGTTATGTTATATTGTGTTTCATGTAACCAGTGTTATGTTATATTGTGTTTCAGATAACCAGTATTATATTATTATTGTGTTTCAGATGTGGATAACAAATATTATACATGTATTTTATTATGTTTCAGTAATACTAAGGATTGTATTATAATCTGTTTCAGATAACCAGTGTTATGTTATATTGTGTTTTATATAACCAGCATTATGTTATATTGTTTTTCAGATAACCAGCAATATCTTATATTGTTTTTCAGATAACCAGTGTTATGTTATATTATGTTTCAGATAACCAGTGTTATGTTATATTGTGTTTCAGATAACCAGTTTTATGTTAAATTGTGTTTCAGATAACCAGTGTTATGTTATATTGTGTTTCAGACAACCAGTGTTATGTTATATTGTGTTTCAGATAACCAGTGTTATGTTACATTGTGTTATAAATAACAAGTGTTATGTTATATTGTTTTCAGATAACCAGCTTTATGTTATATTGTTTTTCAGATAACCAGTGTTATGTTATATTGTGTTTCAGATAACCAATGTTATGTTATATTGTGTTTCAGATAACCAGTCCTATGTTATATTGTGTTTCAGACAACCAGTGTTATGATATATTGTGTTTCAGACAACCAGTCCTATGTTATATTGTGTTTCAGATAACCAGCAATATGATATTTTGTATTTCAGATAACCAGTGTTATGTTATATTGTGTTTCAGATAACCAGTGTTATGTTATATGTTTTTCAGATAACCGGTGTTATGTTATATTGTGTTTCAGATAACCAGTGTTATGTTATATTGTGCTTCAGATAACCAGTATTATTTTATTAATGTGTTTCAGATGTGGATAACAAAGATTATACATGTATTTTATTATGTTTCAGTAATTCTTAGGATTGTATTGTAATCTGTCTCGGATAACCAGTGTTATGTTATATTGTGTTCAGATAACCAGTGTTATGTTATATTGTGTTTCAGATAACCAGTGTTATGTTATATTGTGTTATAAATACCAGTGTTATGTTATATTGTGTTTCAGATAACCAGCTTTATGTTATATTGTTTTTCAGATAACCAGTGTTATGTTATATTACGATCAGATAACCAGTGTTATGTTATATTGTGTTTCAGATAACTAGTGTTATGTTATATTGTGTTTCAGATAACCAGTGTTATGTTATATTGTGTTTCAGATAACCAGTGTTATGTTATATTACGATCAGATAACCAGTGTTATGTTATATTGTGTTTCAGATGACTAGTGTTATGTTATATTGTGTTTCAGATAACCATTGTTATGTTATGTTGTGTTTCATGTAACCAGTGTTATGTTATATTGTGTTTCAGATAACCAGTATTATATTATTATTGTGTTTCAGATGTGGATAACAAATATTATACATGTATTTTATTATGTTTCAGTAATACTAAGGATTGTATTATAATCTGTTTCAGATAACCAGTGTTATGTTATATTGTGTTTCATATAACCAGCATTATGTTATATTGTTTTTTAGATAACCAGCAATATCTTATATTGTTTTTCAGATAACCAGTGTTATGTTAAATTATGTTTCAGATAACCAGTGTTATGTTATATTGTGTTTCAGATAACCAGTTTTATGTTAAATTGTGTTATAAATAACTAGTGTTATGATATATTGTGTTCAGACAACCAGTGTTATGTTATATTGTGTTTCAGATAACCAGCAATATGTTATATTGTTTTTCAGATAACCAGTGTTATGTTATATGTTTTTCAGATAACCAGTGCTATGTTATATTGTGTTTCAGATAACCAGTGTTATGTTATATTGTGTTTCAGATAACCAGTATTATATTTTTAATGTGTTTCAGATGTGGATAACAAAGATTATACATGTATTTTATTATGTTTCAGTAATTCTTAGGATTGTATTGTAATCTGTCTCGGATAACCAGTGTTATGTTATATTGTGTTCAGATAACCAGTGTTATGTTATATTGTGTTTCTGATAACCAGTGTTATGTGATATTGTGTTTCAGATAACCAGTGTTATGTTATATTGTTTTCAGATAACCAGCTTTATGTTATATTGTTTTTCAGATAACCAGTGTTATGTTATATTGTGTTTCAGATAACCAATGTTATGTTATATTGTGTTTCAGATAACCAGTCCTATGTTATATTGTGTTTCAGACAACCAGTGTTATGATATATTGTGTTTCAGACAACCAGTCCTATGTTATATTGTGTTTCAGATAACCAGCAATATGATATATTGTTTTTCAGATAACCAGTGTTATGTTATATTGTGTTTCAGATAACCAGAGTTATGTTATATGTTTTTCAGATAACCGGTGTTATGTTATATTGTGTTTCAGATAACCAGTGTTATGTTATATTGTGCTTCAGATAACCAGTATTATTTTATTAATGTGTTTCAGATGTGGATAACAAAGATTATACATGTATTTTATTATGTTTCAGTAATTCTTAGGATTTTATTGTAATCTGTCTCGGATAACCAGTGTTATGTTATATTGTGTTCAGATAACCAGTGTTATGTTATATTGTGTTTCAGATAACCAGTGTTATGTTATATTGTGTTATAAATACCAGTGTTATGTTATATTGTGTTTCAGATAACCAGCTTTATGTTATATTGTTTTTCAGATAACCAGTGTTATGTTATATTACGATCAGATAACCAGTGTTATGTTATATTGTGTTTCAGATAACTAGTGTTATGTTATATTGTGTTTCAGATAACCAGTGTTATGTTATATTGTGTTTCAGATAACCAGTGTTATGTTATATTACGATCAGATAACCAGTGTTATGTTATATTGTGTTTCAGATGACTAGTGTTATGTTATATTGTGTTTCAGATAACCATTGTTATGTTATATTGTGTTTCATGTAACCAGTGTTATGTTATATTGTGTTTCAGATAACCAGTATTATATTATTATTGTGTTTCAGATGTGGATAACAAATATTATACATGTATTTTATTATGTTTCAGTAATACTAAGGATTGTATTATAATCTGTTTCAGATAACCAGTGTTATGTTATATTGTGTTTCATATAACCAGCATTATGTTATATTGTTTTTTAGATAACCAGCAATATCTTATATTGTTTTTCAGATAACCAGTGTTATGTTATATTATGTTTCAGATAACCAGTGTTATGTTATATTGTGTTTCAGATAACCAGTTTTATGTTAAATTGTGTTATAAATAACTAGTGTTATGATATATTGTGTTCAGACAACCAGTGTTATGTTATATTGTGTTTCAGATAACCAGCAATATGTTATATTGTTTTTCAGATAACCAGTGTTATGTTATATGTTTTTCAGATAACCAGTGTTATGTTATATTGTGTTTCAGATAACCAGTGTTATGTTATATTGTGTTTCAGATAACCAGTATTATATTTTTAATGTGTTTCAGATGTGGATAACAAAGATTATACATGTATTTTATTATGTTTCAGTAATTCTTAGGATTGTATTGTAATCTGTCTCGGATAACCAGTGTTATGTTATATTGTGTTCAGATAACCAGTGTTATGTTATATTGTGTTTCTGATAACCAGTGTTATGTGATATTGTGTTTCAGATAACCAGTGTTATGTTATATTGTTTTCAGATAACCAGCTTTATGTTATATTGTTTTTCAGATAACCAGTGTTATGTTATATTGTGTTTCAGATAACCAATGTTATGTTATATTGTGTTTCAGATAACCAGTCCTATGTTATATTGTGTTTCAGACAACCAGTGTTATGATATATTGTGTTTCAGACAACCAGTCCTATGTTATATTGTGTTTCAGATAACCAGCAATATGATATATTGTTTTTCAGATAACCAGTGTTATGTTATATTGTGTTTCAGATAACCAGTGTTATGTTATATGTTTTTCAGATAACCGGTGTTATGTTATATTGTGTTTCAGATAACCAGTGTTATGTTATATTGTGCTTCAGATAACCAGTATTATTTTATTAATGTGTTTCAGATGTGGATAACAAAGATTATACATGTATTTTATTATGTTTCAGTAATTCTTAGGATTGTATTGTAATCTGTCTCGGATAACCAGTGTTATGTTATATTGTGTTCAGATAACCAGTGTTATGTTATATTGTGTTTCAGATAACCAGTGTTATGTTATATTGTGTTATAAATACCAGTGTTATGTTATATTGTGTTTCAGATAACCAGCTTTATGTTATATTGTTTTTCAGATAACCAGTGTTATGTTATATTACGATCAGATAACCAGTGTTATGTTATATTGTGTTTCAGATAACTAGTGTTATGTTATATTGTGTTTCAGATAACCAGTGTTATGTTATATTGTGTTTCAGATAACCAGTGTTATGTTATATTACGATCAGATAACCAGTGTTATGTTATATTGTGTTTCAGATAACTAGTGTTATGTTATATTGTGTTTCAGATAACCATTGTTATGTTATATTGTGTTTCATGTAACCAGTGTTATGTTATATTGTGTTTCAGATAACCAGTATTATATTATTATTGTGTTTCAGATGTGGATAACAAATATTATACATGTATTTTATTATGTTTCAGTAATACTAAGGATTGTATTATAATCTGTTTCAGATAACCAGTGTTATGTTATATTGTGTTTTATATAACCAGCATTATGTTATATTGTTTTTCAGATAACCAGCAATATCTTATATTGTTTTTCAGATAACCAGTGTTATGTTATATAATGTTTCAGATAACCAGTGTTATGTTATATTGTGTTTCAGATAACCAGTTTTATGTTAAATTGTGTTTCAGATAACCAGTGTTATGTTATATTGTGTTATAAATAAACAGTGTTATGTTATATTGTGTTTCAGATAACCAGTGTTATGTTACATTGTGTTATAAATAACAAGTGTTATGTTATATTGTTTTCAGATAACCAGCTTTATGTTATATTGTTTTTCAGATAACCAGTGTTATGTTATATTGTGTTTCAGATAACCAATGTTATGTTATATTGTGTTTCAGATAACCAGTCCTATGTTATATTGTGTTTCAGACAACCAGTGTTATGATATATTGTGTTTCAGACAACCAGTCCTATGTTATATTGTGTTTCAGATAACCAGCAATATGATATATTGTTTTTCAGATAACCAGTGTTATGTTATATTGTGTTTCAGATAACCAGTGTTATGTTATATGTTTTTCAGATAACCGGTGTTATGTTATATTGTGTTTCAGATAACCAGTGTTATGTTATATTGTGCTTCAGATAACCAGTATTATTTTATTAATGTGTTTCAGATGTGGATAACAAAGATTATACATGTATTTTATTATGTTTCAGTAATTCTTAGGATTGTATTGTAATCTGTCTCGGATAACCAGTGTTATGTTATATTGTGTTCAGATAACCAGTGTTATGTTATATTGTGTTTCAGATAACCAGTGTTATGTTATATTGTGTTATAAATACCAGTGTTATGTTATATTGTGTTTCAGATAACCAGCTTTATGTTATATTGTTTTTCAGATAACCAGTGTTATGTTATATTACGATCAGATAACCAGTGTTATGTTATATTGTGTTTCAGATAACTAGTGTTATGTTATATTGTGTTTCAGATAACCAGTGTTATGTTATATTGTGTTTCAGATAACCAGTGTTATGTTATATTACGATCAGATAACCAGTGTTATGTTATATTGTGTTTCAGATGACTAGTGTTATGTTATATTGTGTTTCAGATAACCATTGTTATGTTATATTGTGTTTCATGTAACCAGTGTTATGTTATATTGTGTTTCAAATAACCAGTATTATATTATTATTGTGTTTCAGATGTGGGTAACAAATATTATACATGTATTTTATTATGTTTCAGTAATACTAAGGATTGTATTATAATCTGTTTCAGATAACCAGTGTTATGTTATATTGTGTTTCATATAACCAGCATTATGTTATATTGTTTTTTAGATAACCAGCAATATCTTATATTGTTTTTCAGATAACCAGTGTTATGTTATATTATGTTTCAGATAACCAGTGTTATGTTATATTGTGTTTCAGATAACCAGTTTTATGTTAAATTGTGTTATAAATAACTAGTGTTATAATATATTGTGTTCAGACAACCAGTGTTATGTTATATTGTGTTTCAGATAACCAGCAATATGTTATATTGTTTTTCAGATAACCAGTGTTATGTTATATGTTTTTCAGATAACCAGTGTTATGTTATATTGTGTTTCAGATAACCAGTGTTATGTTATATTGTGTTTCAGATAACCAGTATTATATTTTTAATGTGTTTCAGATGTGGATAACAAAGATTATACATGTATTTTATTATGTTTCAGTAATTCTTAGGATTGTATTGTAATCTGTCTCGGATAACCAGTGTTATGTTATATTGTGTTCAGATAACCAGTGTTATGTTATATTGTGTTTCTGATAACCAGTGTTATGTGATATTGTGTTTCAGATAACCAGTGTTATGTTATATTGTTTTCAGATAACCAGCTTTATGTTATATTGTTTTTCAGATAACCAGTGTTATGTTATATTGTGTTTCAGATAACCAATGTTATGTTATATTGTGTTTCAGATAACCAGTCCTATGTTATATTGTGTTTCAGACAACCAGTGTTATGATATATTGTGTTTCAGACAACCAGTCCTATGTTATATTGTGTTTCAGATAACCAGCAATATGATATATTGTTTTTCAGATAACCAGTGTTATGTTATATTGTGTTTCAGATAACCAGTGTTATGTTATATGTTTTTCAGATAACCGGTGTTATGTTATATTGTGTTTCAGATAACCAGTGTTATGTTATATTGTGCTTCAGATAACCAGTATTATTTTATTAATGTGTTTCAGATGTGGATAACAAAGATTATACATGTATTTTATTATGTTTCAGTAATTCTTAGGATTGTATTGTAATCTGTCTCGGATAACCAGTGTTATGTTATATTGTGTTCAGATAACCAGTGTTATGTTATATTGTGTTTCAGATAACCAGTGTTATGTTATATTGTGTTATAAATACCAGTGTTATGTTATATTGTGTTTCAGATAACCAGCTTTATGTTATATTGTTTTTCAGATAACCAGTGTTATGTTATATTACGATCAGATAACCAGTGTTATGTTATATTGTGTTTCAGATAACTAGTGTTATGTTATATTGTGTTTCAGATAACCAGTGTTATGTTATATTGTGTTTCAGATAACCAGTGTTATGTTATATTACGATCAGATAACCAGTGTTATGTTATATTGTGTTTCAGATAACTAGTGTTATGTTATATTGTGTTTCAGATAACCATTGTTATGTTATATTGTGTTTCATGTAACCAGTGTTATGTTATATTGTGTTTCAGATAACCAGTATTATATTATTATTGTGTTTCAGATGTGGATAACAAATATTATACATGTATTTTATTATGTTTCAGTAATACTAAGGATTGTATTATAATCTGTTTCAGATAACCAGTGTTATGTTATATTGTGTTTTATATAACCAGCATTATGTTATATTGTTTTTCAGATAACCAGCAATATCTTATATTGTTTTTCAGATAACCAGTGTTATGTTATATAATGTTTCAGATAACCAGTGTTATGTTATATTGTGTTTCAGATAACCAGTTTTATGTTAAATTGTGTTTCAGATAACCAGTGTTATGTTATATTGTGTTATAAATAAACAGTGTTATGTTATATTGTGTTTCAGATAACCAGTGTTATGTTACATTGTGTTATAAATAACAAGTGTTATGTTATATTGTTTTCAGATAACCAGCTTTATGTTATATTGTTTTTCAGATAACCAGTGTTATGTTATATTGTGTTTCAGATAACCAATGTTATGTTATATTGTGTTTCAGATAACCAGTCCTATGTTATATTGTGTTTCAGACAACCAGTGTTATAATATATTGTGTTTCAGACAACCAGTCCTATGTTATATTGTGTTTCAGATAACCAGCAATATGATATATTGTTTTTTCAGATAACCAGTGTTATGTTATATTGTGTTTCAGATAACCAGTGTTATGTTATATGTTTTTCAGATAACCGGTGTTATGTTATATTGTGTTTCAGATAACCAGTGTTATGTTATATTGTGCTTCAGATAACCAGTATTATTTTATTAATGTGTTTCAGATGTGGATAACAAAGATTATACATGTATTTTATTATGTTTCAGTAATTCTTAGGATTGTATTGTAATCTGTCTCGGATAACCAGTGTTATGTTATATTGTGTTCAGATAACCAGTGTTATGTTATATTGTGTTTCAGATAACCAGTGTTATGTTATATTGTGTTATAAATACCAGTGTTATGTTATATTGTGTTTCAGATAACCAGCTTTATGTTATATTGTTTTTCAGATAACCAGTGTTATGTTATATTACGATCAGATAACCAGTGTTATGTTATATTGTGTTTCAGATAACTAGTGTTATGTTATATTGTGTTTCAGATAACCAGTGTTATGTTATATTGTGTTTCAGATAACCAGTGTTATGTTATATTACGATCAGATAACCAGTGTTATGTTATATTGTGTTTCAGATAACTAGTGTTATGTTATATTGTGTTTCAGATAACCATTGTTATGTTATATTGTGTTTCATGTAACCAGTGTTATGTTATATTGTGTTTCAGATAACCAGTATTATATTATTATTGTGTTTCAGATGTGGATAACAAATATTATACATGTATTTTATTATGTTTCAGTAATACTAAGGATTGTATTATAATCTGTTTCAGATAACCAGTGTTATGTTATATTGTGTTTCATATAACCAGCATTATGTTATATTGTTTTTTAGATAACCAGCAATATCTTATATTGTTTTTCAGATAACCAGTGTTATGTTATATTATGTTTCAGATAACCAGTGTTATGTTATATTGTGTTTCAGATAACCAGTTTTATGTTAAATTGTGTTATAAATAACTAGTGTTATGATATATTGTGTTCAGACAACCAGTGTTATGTTATATTGTGTTTCAGATAACCAGCAATATGTTATATTGTTTTTCAGATAACCAGTGTTATGTTATATGTTTTTCAGATAACCAGTGTTATGTTATATTGTGTTTCAGATAACCAGTGTTATGTTATATTGTGTTTCAGATAACCAGTATTATATTTTTAATGTGTTTCAGATGTGGATAACAAAGATTATACATGTATTTTATTATGTTTCAGTAATTCTTAGGATTGTATTGTAATCTGTCTCGGATAACCAGTGTTATGTTATATTGTGTTCAGATAACCAGTGTTATGTTATATTGTGTTTCAGATAACCAGTGTTATGTGATATTGTGTTTCAGATAACCAGTGTTATGTTATATTGTGTTTCAGATAACCAGTGTTATGTTATATTGTGTTATAAATAACCAGTGTTATGTTATATTGTGTTTCAGATAACCAGCTTTATGTTATATTGTTTTTCAGATAACCAGTGTTATGTTATATTGTGTTTCAGATAACCAGTGTTATGTTATATTGTGTTTCAGATAACTAGTGTTATGTTAGATTGTGTTTCAGATAACCAGTATTATATTATTATTGTGTTTCAGATAACCAGTATTATATTATTAATGTGTTTCAGATGTGGATAACAAATATTATACATGTATTTTATTATGTTTCAGTAATTCTTAGGATTGTATTGTAATCTGTCTCGGATAACCAGTGTTATGTTATATTGTGTTCAGATAACCAGTGTTATGTTATATTGTGTTTCAGATAACCAGTGTTATGTTATATTGTGTTATAAATACCAGTGTTATGTTATATTGTGTTTCAGATAACCAGCTTTATGTTATATTGTTTTTCAGATAACCAGTGTTATGTTATATTACGATCAGATAACCAGTGTTATGTTATATTGTGTTTCAGATAACTAGTGTTATGTTATATTGTGTTTCAGATAACCAGTGTTATGTTATATTGTGTTTCAGATAACCAGTGTTATGTTATATTACGATCAGATAACCAGTGTTATGTTATATTGTGTTTCAGATAACTAGTGTTATGTTATATTGTGTTTCAGATAACCATTGTTATGTTATATTGTGTTTCATGTAACCAGTGTTATGTTATATTGTGTTTCAGATAACCAGTATTATATTATTATTGTGTTTCAGATGTGGATAACAAATATTATACATGTATTTTATTATGTTTCAGTAATACTAAGGATTGTATTATAATCTGTTTCAGATAACCAGTGTTATGTTATATTGTGTTTCATATAACCAGCATTATGTTATATTGTTTTTTAGATAACCAGCAATATCTTATATTGTTTTTCAGATAACCAGTGTTATGTTATATTATGTTTCAGATAACCAGTGTTATGTTATATTGTGTTTCAGATAACCAGTTTTATGTTAAATTGTGTTATAAATAACTAGTGTTATGATATATTGTGTTCAGACAACCAGTGTTATGTTATATTGTGTTTCAGATAACCAGCAATATGTTATATTGTTTTTCAGATAACCAGTGTTATGTTATATGTTTTTCAGATAACCAGTGTTATGTTATATTGTGTTTCAGATAACCAGTGTTATGTTATATTGTGTTTCAGATAACCAGTATTATATTTTTAATGTGTTTCAGATGTGGATAACAAAGATTATACATGTATTTTATTATGTTTCAGTAATTCTTAGGATTGTATTGTAATCTGTCTCGGATAACCAGTGTTATGTTATATTGTGTTCAGATAACCAGTGTTATGTTATATTGTGTTTCAGATAACCAGTGTTATGTGATATTGTGTTTCAGATAACCAGTGTTATGTTATATTGTGTTTCAGATAACCAGTGTTATGTTATATTGTGTTATAAATAACCAGTGTTATGTTATATTGTGTTTCAGATAACCAGCTTTATGTTATATTGTTTTTCAGATAACCAGTGTTATGTTATATTGTGTTTCAGATAACCAGTGTTATGTTATATTGTGTTTCAGATAACTAGTGTTATGTTAGATTGTGTTTCAGATAACCAGTATTATATTATTATTGTGTTTCAGATAACCAGTATTATATTATTAATGTGTTTCAGATGTGGATAACAAATATTATACATGTATTTTATTATGTTTCAGTAATACTTAGGATTGTATTGTAATTTGTCTCGGATAACCAGTGTTATGTTATATTGTGTTTCATGTAACCAGTGTTATGTTATATTGTGTTTCAGATAACCAGTATTATATTATTATTGTGTTTCAGATGTGGATAACAAATATTATTCGTGTATTTTATTATGTTTCAGTAATACTTAGGATTGTATTATTATCCTTTTCAGATAACCAGTGTTATGTTATATTGTGTTTCAGATAACCAGCATTATGTTATATTGTTTTTCAGATAACCAGCATTATGTTATATTGTTTTTCAGGTCTGGATAACAATAATACTTAGTATTGTATTATTATCTGTTTCAGATAACCAGGGTTATACATTTGGGGGAAATAGGAGATACAATGATTATAATAACCATTACACAGGTGGTCTTAGTGAAGAGGAACAGTTAAGAAGAGCTACACAAGAAAGTTTACGAGATAATAGAAGTGAGATATTTGTCTAGTCACAAACACACTGATAATATTGGTTGTTTCTTGTTAACCTTTGCATTATTGGTTGATATTGGCTCTTTATTAATAACACTTTGTATCATTGGTCAATATTATTGGTTATTTATTTATTACCATTTGTATTATTGGTTGTTTCTTGATACACTTTGCATAAATGGTTGTTATTGGTTGTTTATTAATAACACTTTGTATCATTGGTCGATATTATTTGTTATTTATTTATAACCATTTGTATTATTGGTTGTTTTTACGTAACATTTTGTAGTTTTTGTCTGGTGAGACTTAGGTGTTACTTTTCCTTTGTTGTTATAGGTCATGGCAGCAGCAAAGTGTCAAAATGTGAAAGTTTATGTTTAAGTAATGTATTTTCTACTCGATCAAAAACTTAGCATGCGAGACATTTAATTCCCTGGAATTCTTGTTATTTGTCGTATTTTATCTTATTTTACTTTATTGGAAGGTTTTTAATTTATCATGAAAAAATGGGTTGCCATAGAAACCTAATTTTTGTCTGCTCATCAGAGATACTTAGGGTCAGTTTAGCTGTTCAATGAGTTAACAGTTTGTCATTGATAATGTATTATGTATATATTTTTAAATGTAAAATTTCCTTTGAAACTGCTAGGCAACTTTGATAAAACCTGCATAGATGAAAGGCAATTGGATTTCCACAAATAAAAAGGTTTATTCCTGGGATTAAAATAAAAGAGTAAAAAAAATCTCTACAGGGTTTAACCAGGGTTAATTAAGGACAGAATCAAGGGCTAACCATGGTTGTGGTTAGACAAATTTTGGAGTTTATTTTGGGTTAAGTTCAGATAAACCTCGGGTTAATCCTGGGTTTATTTGTAACAAATTTGGGGCTCTTTCAGGATTAAGTTTTAGATTTATTTTGGGTAAGTTTAGACTGATTTTGAGATGTACACAGGCTTTTAAATAATTAAACAGATTAATCATAGACTCACAAATGTTATTATAAGTTCATCTTATTTTTTCAGATACAAATCGGAGAGGATTATATCCAGATTTAGATGATTTACGAGCACGAAGACAGAACAGATTTCAATAATTATGAAAGTACCTTGTTACAGACGTCACAATAGTTTTAATTTTTGTATAATTAAATGAATGGTCTTTTGTGTCTTTTAGCATGTCAAAATGTGATCTCATTTCATTATATTTCACAATCTGTGTTCATTGAGTCCTTGTATAGTCTGTTTGCAGTATTTTTGCACAGAGTATATAATGGCGGAAAAGTCTACATTTATTAAAAAAAAAGAATGAAAATAGAGACAAAAATGTGGCATATTTGCCATTGAGTAAAACAAAAGTTACCATGTGATAAAAGGGAAGCCACTCTTCCATAACATCAGACAGTCTAACATGATGAGGACAATTTATTGTAATCATGATTTATTTATGTTTACTTATTATGGTCTAAAACTTCAAGTTATTCATATGCAATATATGATGTAAATAAACATAATACAAATAAAATGTTTTTGTGCGATCACTAGAGATAATTTATGATGTTGAACAGTACTACTTTGGTAGCTCATTTGGTAGGATACTTGATTTGTATGTGGGATGACTTGAAAACCAAGTCAATTGGGAAAATAATGCAGGATTTGACTGCATTGAATGGAAAAAAAAAAAAATAAATAAATAAATAAATAAATAAAATTAACTAGAACTTCTTTAATACAAATATCTGACTACTATTTCTACAGTGGAATGTAGTCAAAGAGCTGTAAACATACAAGTAATTTGCACAAAACAACTGAACAACATTGGTGTGTTTCAGAATGTTCATCCAAATTTATTTGTATACGAGTCAGCAATATTACTTCCCTACAATTATTGTAGCTGTACATGCATAATAAGTAGTCCCAACTAGGCCCTGGTTTCACAATCATTCCTTACCCAAGACCTTTCTTAATTATAATTTGGTTAATTGTTCAGATATTCTGGAATTTAAGGGTTTTTTTTTTAAAGATTACTTCAAGCTTGTAACATCTGTGGTTTTTTTTTGTTTTTTTTTATCACAAATGTTTAATTGTAACACAAAAAGAGATTGCCAAAATTTGCTGAATTAAAGTTAAGCAAAATCTTAGTTAAGGAAATATTGTGAAACTGGGGCCTGAATCATAATGT
Organism: Tegillarca granosa; assembly: GCA_029721355.1. Classification (NCBI taxonomy): domain Eukaryota; kingdom Metazoa; phylum Mollusca; class Bivalvia; order Arcoida; family Arcidae; genus Tegillarca; species Tegillarca granosa. The sequence goes on along the minus strand of CM056602.1, from coordinate 13,155,515 downwards.
ATAATATGTTTATGATAAACTTAATCATTATACATGATAAATCTTATCTACCAGTCTATCTGCAAAACTTGATAGTCATAAACCATTTTTCATGTTATGACTCAGTAAACTTCTTAAAAACACAAATTATGCCGTACTTAAGGCTTCAGTGTGTATCTAAAGACATGTTGTCCTATTGATCACAGCTCATCATAGCAACTATGTTTAAACTTCTTATTGGCAAATCTTAGTGTGAAAAAGTTTATCATTTTACTTGTTTAAAGTTTGTTTTTGTCGAGCATGGCATTGCCATAAGGCGACACTTAGGTGTTACTTTTCTTTTGTCGTCAGCGACGACGGTGGCAGTGGCAGCGGCATGTCAAAATGTGAAAGTTTATGTTAAAGAAATGTATTTTCTACTCTTTCAAAAACTAACCAGACGAGACATTTAAATCTGTGGAATTCTTGTTGATATTGCAAAAGTTTTCTCTTCTGCCAAAAATAAGCCACCTCGATAGAATCTTGGGTGATAATTTTTCTCATTCCCTTAAGCAAGAATAAGTTGCCGTTTTTAGTGTGAAAAAGTTTATCATTTTTCTTGCCAAGAAAACACCACATTGAAAAAATCTTCGGAGAATCTTTGGTGATAATTTTACATTTTCCTCCTTCCCTTAGGTGAGAAAAAGTTTCCATTTTTAGTGTGAAAAAGTTTATTATTTTTTCTTTGTTAAAAGTTTGTTTTTTATATTGCAAAAGATAGGCGTTTCATCATCTCTCAAGAATAGGCCACCTATCGTGAGAGAATATTGGGTGATAAATGTTTTCTCCATCCCTAAGTTGAGAATAAGTTGCTTTTTTTGGTTCTGCAAAAATATTACATTAGTTATTATTGTTCATCTACAAGTCTTGTTTCAACTATTTACGAGATATAACTGTGCTGTCTGGTGATGAAATAAACTCCTTATATAATGGTAAACCATATACATATATACATATTATACTTTATTTTGTTCTCACACAGTAAGACACATCACAGTTTCTCAATAAGAAGGACAATTAAAACAGCTTACAAAAATAATAATAGAAGGAGAAGAAGTAAAATTTAATTTTAAAGATAACAAATGTCCTCATTAAATTTTAAGTAATTAATTGCCTTTCTTGACAATATAATAAAATACACATGATGCAGGGCCAACAAAACAATATACAGTATTTTTTTACTTAATAAACCCAAACAAAGCAGAAAACGCGTTCAGTAATACTTAACTGATAATACTGATATTTCCTTTAGATCTAAACCGTAAAACCTGACTTAATTTAACAGGTGTGAAGGATTCAATATGTCAAGAAACCACTATGGTAGCTCTGTTAGTAGAGTGCTCACTTTGTATGTGGGAAGTTGGGGTTTGGTCCTTGGCCAGGTCTGATTAGGACTTGAAAATAGATACTAACTGTTCTTTTGCCATGTTATTGGCATTTAGAAATAAAAGTCACAGGGTCATTTGGAGCAGATTTTAAACCAATAAACCATGTGTCATGGTAGATCTAGCTTGCTACAAAACCCTTCCTTCACACTGCTCTGAGTATACATGCTGCAAAAGTTGAAATTTTTGTCATTTCACCTATAGCTGGTGATGTCTCTATATAAGTGAAATATTCTTGACTTGGACGTTAAAATCAATCAATTAATCTTATATGTCAGTAATTTATACAAAACAATTTTTTAATGGTAACATATTAATCTTTCCAAGTTTTTGTACAAATTTTAAAAATTTCATTTTCAAATGTCTTGGAGTTTAGAGGAAATATGAAAAATAAATTTTTGAAAATTGGGGGTTTCCGAATATTTAGAGTGTCGGACAAATTAGAGACATTTAGAAGTTGATGTCAGGTCTCAGTTCTCTCTGGTATTTTTGTTAATTACAATGCTATGTTCAGTGTAGACAGTCTGAAGATTTTTGGTATGTGTTAATCTTCATGTTGTGATATACCAGTACATACATTACCTGCTAATCTTAATTGTCCAACGATTGTCAAGCAGTAGTATGTAGATGTAGATGTACATGTATTATATACACATATCCAGATGCTCTTCATCAATATAAAGGTATTACTGTGTGAAGCATATTTAAATTTAAATCAGGATGAGATCTGGCTTCTGAGAAGTATGAGCCAAAAATTAGCCAACTTTTAACATTAAGGAGCCAGTTGATGACAAACTTAAGTAAATTATTAACGATAGCACTTTTGCTTCCAATTTCAAGTGTGCCTTGTATAAGGGGTTTTTCCACCAAAAAAAGGATTTTATCAAAGTTTTTGACATCTCTTTCAAACAGTACATTAAATTATCTCATGCATATTTCTGAAGATAGACCAGCATGTTACAATGTCTATTTTGCAATACAAAGTATAAAATGTATGATCACGACAGGACGACAGAAATTCCAATGTTGTGAATTGTGTCCCTTACTTTGGCTGAGGGAGAAGTCACTTCTCCCTGTTTTAAAATCTAATTTGAGCCCGGCCAATCCCACAAAAAAATACTATTCTATGTCCTAATCACAATCCCAAAAGCAAAATAAAAACTTTGAAACTGGATAATTCAATTAAACACTTGTACTTCCACTAGGGAAGTAATGTCTCTTGTTAAAGAAGGGTTAAGCATCTCCTGTCTAGCTAGCTACACCTGTTGTGTAAAAACAGAATTGAGAATGAAAAGAAAGATGGAACTATGGAATTTCAATATAAGGAATGAATTTAAAGAAAAAAATGGAGATAATTAAAAAAAACAAATATATATTCATTAAAACATGTAAAAGGTGATCACACTTTTATATGTTTATAAAACAAAGTTTAAAAAAATCTTCATTTTTTGCATCATGAAAGCATTCATTTATTATGAATAAAAAAATATATATAACAAGAAGCCCAAAAGGACTTGTATCACTCAATTATCATACTTGGGCATTTTTAATTTCCAAACATCCATGCTAGACACAATGTTGAACCTGGCACACCTTGGATGCATCAAAACAAATATCATTCAAATAACTTGTTTATTCTAAAGACTTAGCTTACAAATAAAACCTAAATAATATTCTCAACAAGTATACTGTGGGAAAATTCAGAGTTGATGAAAAATTCTTGGAAAAAAATTCTTTTCACACTTAACTTTTACACCTTTTGTGTACAATTTTTGTAAAATTGGAAGTATAACATTTAAGGATTATGACAGATTTCATCATGATCACTGTCAAAATAGGAAGAGTTCACATCAGGATTATGACAGATTTCATCATGACCACTGTCAAAAATTCAAAGAGTTCACATCAGGATTATGACAGATTTTATCATGACCAATTCGAAGAGTTCACATCAGGATTATGACAGATTTTATCATGACCAATTCGAAGAGTTCACATCAGGATTATGACAGATTTTATCATGACCACTGTCAAAGTGTACACTTCAGAATTATGATAGATTTCATTACTACCATTCTCTATACTTTTGAACTAGGGTACATTAATCACGAACATTTTGAATGTTATATGAATTTAGTTGTATTGTTTGTTTTTTATTTCAATTTCTCCCAAAAATATTATTAGTTCCTACAAAAAACATAAAAACAAACATGTTCACATACAATGTCTATTATACCTTCCTAAATCATTGTTTTACACTAATAAATTCTCATTTTATCACTAATGTTATAACTTAACATTTTTTACATTTCCACTAAATACCTGTATCAGTTCAATCATGACATTATTTACAGTGATTTAAAATTCAAACATTCACAAATATAATATAGAAATAAATAACAAACTTCAAAAGCAGCAGATTAAAATGACATAAACAAGTAAATAAACAGAATTTTAACAAAGTAATATTATACATCTACTACATACAAGGCAGGACTCTCACAGCTCATTTTGGGAATTGGGCCAGGGCCCATGGAATTGGGAAAATTAGCTTTGTTTTGACTGATTTTGGGAAATTTGGAAAACCATTTACTAATTGATTTAATTACTATATTTATTATATTAAAGATTATTTTATATAATAACCATCTTCTGAACAAACTTTTTAATGACCATTTATATGTAAGCAACCAGAGTTTTAAAATTGCAAAATTCTTTCCTTCATATCCCTGAATTTGTTGTTAGCCCTTTCCAACTGTGTCTCAGTCATAGAATTAGAACGTTTTAACCTGTATTATCTATGAATGTTAACAAATTGATATGATGTCACAACATTTCTTTTTTCTTTTTCTGGAATTGGGAAAAATCTAGGTTCCAATTGGAAAAAAGCATCCTTTTTTGCATTGGTAATGAGGCCCAATTTCAGCCCCAAATCAGGCCCAGTGAAAGCCCTTCAATGACCTTGCTTGGTCATTTCCCTCTCAAACTTGGCCCCTATAATTATCATCACTATTTCATGTTTCAATAAAAAAAGCCATTGTAAAACATGGAAATTTGTTCAAAATGAAAGACTTTTAAAATGAGTTAATACATGTATTTAAATGAAGATATTTACACAAAATAAAAATAGATATGAATTTTTGTACCAAAGTATGATACACTTAATTATTTATTCTAACAAAAAATCCCCAAAATATTCTTTAATTCTACTGAATGCTATTTTTAGTACCATGTGCCCTGGTTCAGAATTGTCCATGAAGTACGATTTCTGTTTCAGCCAAGTGATCTAATTTTTTTAGCATTCACTTACAAATCACAACGCCTGACCCACGTCCTAGGTTTAAAACCTACTACAACAGATCTTAGTGTGAAGAAGATTGTCAGTTTGCTTAGCAGTGGTTTGTTGGACACTCCAGTTTCCTCCTCCATCTAAGGACAGGCTGCCATCTTGACTGGGGATAAAACACAATAACTCAACTCTTTTAAACTAATTCTAGACCTTCGGAACATGAAATTTTTTAAGATTACTAACTCATGACGTAATGACCTGTTATTAAATACTGTAGAAAATTTCAAGTATTTTGTTTTTAACAATAGAAATTACATAAAAATAATCACAAAAATGCTTGCATAAAGAAGTTTTATGGTAAAATTTAGTCATAATGGTTGTAAATATGTGAGATACTTTCAACTGAAAATAAAGATTTATATACACAGATGTATAAAAGATGGAGTAAAAAAATCAAAATTATCATAAAAAATGTTAAATACATCTAAAAATAAAACATTATCTTACATATTTATGATTGACAAAGATTTATAACAGAAAAGTCAGTAATTTTTGCTCTGCTGTTGAAGGGTCCATTAACGGCATCAAATGGTCATTAAAACTTTTTAAATGTTGTTTGAATTTAAAATACACATACATGTTTGACTTGATTGAATTACATCTATCAAATAAAAATAATTGTCCTCATAAACTTCAATTTTACAGAAAAATTTCAAAAATACCTTGTCTAATTTTCCGTAACAAAATGGTTCAGCTAATTGAACTTTGAATAGCTGGATTAAGCTTTGAAAAAGTTTAATGATTTGTCATGTGATGTGCATAGATTTTTAGGTACAAGAACATGTTGTATCAAAAGTCTTTATAAATGTCAAATGAATTATCTTAACATTAAACAATCTGACCGCTGATAACAAAATAAACAGTTTGAATGTATCTAAATTATCACAGTGTCTTTTTTAATATCTTGTTTCACACAGATAAAATGAAGATTTTATATCTCAACCAACACAAGAGTCAAGGATTTCAAACAAAACAAAAATCTACTGAATTTGAATTAAATGTCTTTCTAATCATTTTAGTTGGTGTACATTTTTTTTTTAGTTTGCAGAAGTCTACTTCCTTTGGTCAGGTTCGGCATTTTTTCGTTGCTTCCAGTAATTTTGGATTCCCTTATCTTCTTTACCCTTTAGTTTTTCATACAGAACACTGGATAAGCTTCTCTTTGTATCTGGATTGAAAAATATAAAAAAAAAAGCCAATTATGGAAAAGAAAATGTCAAGTTTGAAGGCTGATATTTCAAATTAAGAAGCCAACTGTGGACAAGAAAATGTCAAGTTTAAAGGCTGATATTTCAAATTAAGACGCCAATTGTGGACATTTAAATATACATTTAAGAAAATGTCAAGTTTGAAGGCTGATATTACAAATTAAGAAGCCAATTGTGGACATTTGTATATATACATTTCAGAAAATGTCAAGTTTGAAGGTTGATATTTTAAATTAAGAAGCCAATCTTGGACATTTGTATATATACATTTAAGAAAATGTCAAGTTTAAAGGCTGATATTTCAAATTAAGAAGCCAATTGTGGACATTTGTATATATACATTTAAGATAATGTCAAGTTTGAAGGCAGATATTTCAAATTAAGAAGCCAATTGTGGACATTTATATATAAACATTTAAGATAATGTCAAGTTTGAAGGCTGATATATCAAATCAAGAAGCCAATTGTGGACAAGAAATTGTCAAGTTTGAAGGCTGCTATTTCAAATTAAGAAGCCAATTGTGGACATTTATATATATACATTTAAGATAATGTCAAGTTTGAAGGCTGATATTTCAAATTAAGAAGCCAATTGTGGACAAGAAAATGTCAAGTTTGAAGGCAGATATTTCAAATTAAGAAGCCAATTGTTGACATTTATATATAAACATTTAAGATAATGTCAAGTTTGAAGGCTGATATTTCAAATCAAGAAGCCAATTTTGGACATTTGTATATATACATTTCAGAAAATGCCAAGTTTGAAGGTTGATATTTTAAATTAGGAAACCAATCGTGGACATTTGTATATATACATTTAAGATAATGTCAAGTTTGAAGGCTGATATTTCAAATTAAGAAGCCAATTGTGGACAAGAAAATGTCAAGTTTAAAGGCTGATATTTCAAATTAAGACGCCAATTGTGGACATTTAAATATACATTTAAGAAAATGTCAAGTTTGAAGGCTGATATTTCAAATTAAGAAGCCAATTGTGGACAAGAAAATGTCAAGTTTAAAGGCTGATATTTCAAATTAAGAAGCCAATTGTGGACATTAAAATATACATTTAAGAAAATGTCAAGTTTGAAGGCTGATATTTCAAATCAAGAAGCCAATTGTGGACATCTATATATACATTTAAGATAATTTGAAGATTGAAGGTTAATATTTCAAATTACAAAGTTCATTTACAAAATATGAAAACCCTTACTATAAAAAAATAAAGGTTAACAAATTGGAAAATTTTTTTTGGACAGACCAGAATTACGGGTAAGCTAAAAAAAAAAAAATAAACAGCTGCGCCTGAAGCGCATGATACGCCCGTCAGATATTTAAACTTCTTTTTTAATGTCTTAAACAACTTGACATTTAGCTGAAACATATTGTTTTAAAACAAGAGTAGCAAATTTATTTCTCAATGTTTATTCACAAACCTTTTTGATTATAGGACAAATATAACACAAAAGTTTCATAAAAAAAGTTCAAATGATTTTTGAGTTACAACATGCAAAAAAATGCCTTAAATTTGACAATTAAAGGCCAATAACTCTACAATAAGAAAACATACAAATCTAAAAAATAAAAGGAAGCTCTCTGCCATAGATACCAATATAACACAAAAGTTTCATTCAAATTGTTCAAAGCATTAAATGCATTAAATATGACAATAGAGTCCTATAACTCCGCAGTGACAAAAAAAAAAAAAAAAAAAAAAGGAATCTCAAAAATAAAAGGGAGCTCTCTGCCATGAATACCAATATAACACAAAAGTTTCATTCAAATTGTTCAAAGCATTTTTGAGTTATTGTACAACATGCAAAAAATGCCTAAAATTTGACAATTAAAGGCCAATAATTCTGCAACGAGAAAACATATGAATCTCAAAAACGAATGGGAGCTTTCTGCCTTAGATAAAAACATTTCACAAAAGTTTCATTACAACTGCTCAAAGCATTCTTGAGTTAGTGTACGACATGTGGACATACGGACGGATGGACGGACGGACTGCACCATACCATAATACGTCCCGTCATAGACGGGCGTATAAAAAAAAATGTATGTACAGACACAAGTAGACGACTAATTAGAAACTAGTAGGGAATCTGGAAACTTACAATTAAAAAAAAAATGTACAGACACTAGTAGACGACTAAATAGAAACTAGTAGGGCATCTGGAAACTTACAATTAAAAAAAAAATGTACAGACACTAGTAGACGACTAAATAGAAACTAGTAGGGCATCTGGAAACTTACAATTAAAAAAAAAATGTACAGACACTAGTAGACGACTAAATAGAAACTAGTAGGGCATCTGGAAACTTACAATTAAAAAAAAAATGTACAGACACTAGTAGACGACTAAATAGAAACTAGTAGGGAATCTGGAAACTTACAATTAAAAAAAAAATGTACAGACACTAGTAGACGACTAAATAGAAACTAGTAGGGCATCTGGAAACTTACAATTAAAAAAAAAATGTACAGACACTAGTAGACGACTAAATAGAAACTAGTAGGGCATCTGGAAACTTACAATTAAAAAAAAAATGTACAGACACTAGTAGACGACTAATTAGAAACTAGTAGGGAATCTGGAAACTTACAATTAAAAAAAAAATGTACAGACACTAGTAGACGACTAAATAGAAACTAGTAGGGCATCTGGAAACTTACAATTAAAAAAAAAATGTACAGACACTAGTAGACGACTAATTAGAAACTAGTAGGGCTTCTGGAAACTTACAATTAAAAAAAAATGTACAGACACTAGTAGACGACTAAATAGAAACTAGTAGGTCATCTGGAAACTTACAATTAAAAAAAAAATGTACAGACACTAGTAGACGACTAAATAGAAACTAGTAGGGCATCTGGAAACTTACAATTAAAAAAAAATGTACAGACACTAGTAGACGACTAATTAGAAACTAGTAGGGCTTCTGGAAACTTGCAATTAAAAAAAAAATGTACAGACACTAGTAGACGACTAAATAGAAACTAGTAGGGCTTCTGGAAACTTACAATTAAAAAAAAATGTACAGACACTAGTAGACGACTAATTAGAAATAGTAGGGCTTCTAGAAACTTACAATTAAAAAAAAAATGTACAGACACTAGTAGACGACTAATTAGAAATAGGAGGGCTTTTGAAAAAAAAAAAAGAACACCAAAAATAATGACAAAACTTACCAGCAAAAAATAATAAACTTAATATAACCAAAATATAAAATATGACCATCTAACAACCAAAGATGATAAACTTAACCCAATAACACAAACAGTAAGTTGTATCTATTTTCATAGTACTATTTGTCTTGTTTTGTGATAGGTTTATGTAATTCCATGATAAATTTGTGATTTTAAGTGGTAATTAAGCTTGTCACTTTTGTTGGTTAGCTGGTCAATTTTTTGTGGTAGGTTTTGTCAGTGAATTTGTCATATTTAGTGTATTTCCATAACATATATATATATATATATATATATATATATATATATATATATATATATATATATATATATATATGTATATATATATTTGAGAATGTTATGGAAATAGAAATACTTATCATGAAAATAGACATAGTATGGAAATATATATTACTTACAGAAATAAACAAATCTATAGAAATAAATTTATGGACAAATAGCAACTTTTGAACTTATAAAATAAACAAACCTATCATGAAAACAGGTGAACTTATGTATAATAATAATAATAATAATAATAATAATAATAATAATAATAATAATATCCTAATTATGGAAATTGACAAACTTTTAAAGTAAATATACAAACTTATGGAAATAGACAAATTTATGGAAACAGATAAACTTATGGAAACAGACAAATTTATGGAAATAGATAAACTTATGGAAATAGACAAATATATGGAAATAGATAAACTTATGCAAATAGATAAACTTGTGCAAATAGACAAATTTATGGAAATAGATAAACTTGTGCAAATAGATAAACTTGTGCAAATAGACAAATTTAAGGAAAAAGACAAAATTTTGAAGGAAATAAACTACAACTTACCATCAAAATAGACAAATTTACATTTATTACGTCTTTTTTCTGGTGCGTCTTGACAATTCTGTATAGCCTCGGACAGTTCTTTAAACTCCCTAACCTGCTTGACTAATTGTTCATTGTTTAGACCAGCAATCATTGACTGATTCATATTATATAATGTTTTAACTGGTGATGCATACTCTCCAACAAAGTAGTAATCCTTGTCATCATCACCCTGAAAAAAATAATATACATAAAAATTAATTTTATTGTGGTTGTGTTTTGGAAAATTTATAAAGGACCATTATGATACAAAAACTTAAATTGGTTTCCTCCAATCTTCCTGTGTCCGAGATTAGATTTTCAAAAAGATTCTGTCATCTTCCTGTGTTTGAGATAGGATTTTTATAAATATATCTCATATCTTCTTGTGTACAAGCTTTTTTAAAAAAAATCTACCATTTTCCTGTTTATAGGATAAGATAGATTTTATAAATTTTTTACAATCTTCCTGTGACTCAGACAGAATTTTCACTTACAGCTCTAGAATCTTCCTGTTTCTAAAACATGGTTTTAATGATTGTAATACATTAGATATGGTTTAAATGGTTGTAATACATAAGACATGGTTTTAATGGTTGTAATACATTAGACATGGTTTTAATGGTTGTAAACATTAGACATGGTTTTTAATGGTTGTAATACATTAGACATGGTTTAATTGGTTGTAATACATTAGACATGGTTTTTAATGGTTGTAATGCATTAGACATGGTTTTAATGGTTGTAATGCATTAGACATGGTTTTAATGGTTGTAATACATTAGACATGGTTTTAATGGTTGTAATGCATTAGACATGGTTTTAATGGTTGTAATACATTAGACATGGTTTTTAATGGTTGTAATGCATTAGACATGGTTTTAATGGTTGTAATGCATTAGACATGGTTTTAATGGTTGTAATACATTAGACATGGTTTTTAATGGTTGTAATGCATTAGACATGGTTTTAATGGTTGTAATGCATTAGACATGGTTTTAATGTTTTTAATACATTAGACATGGTTTTAATGGTTGTAATACATTAGACATGGTTTTTAATGGTTGTAATACATAAGACATGGTTTTAATGGTTGTAATACATTAGACATGGTTTTTATGGTTGTAAACATTAGACATGATTTTTAATGGTTGTAATACATTTGACATGGTTTTAATGGTTGTAATACATTACACATGGTTTCAATGGTTGTAATACATTAGACATGGTTTTTAATGGTTGTAATACATTAGAAATGGTTTTAATGGTTGTAATACATTAGACATGGTTTTTATGGTTGTAAACATTAGACATGGTTTTTAATGGTTTTAATACATTTGACATGGTTTTAATGGTTGTAATACATTACACATGGTTTCAATGGTTGTAATACATTAGACATGGTTTTAAATGGTTGTAATACATTAGACATGGTTTTAATGGTTGTAATACATTTGACATGGTTTTAATGGTTGTAATAAATTAGACATGGTTTTTAATGTTTGTAATGCATTAGACATGGTTTTAATGGTTGTAATACATTAGACATGGTTTTAATGGTTGTAATACATTAGACATGGTTTTAATGGTTGTAATACATTAGACATGGTTTTAATGGTTGTAATACCTTAGATGTGGTTTTTATTGGTTTAAAGACATTAGACATGGTTTTAATGGTTGTAATGCATTAGACATGGTTTTTAATGGTTGTTATACATTAGACATGGTTTTAATGTTTGTAATACTTTTGACATGGTTTATATGGTTGTAATACATTAGACATGGTTTTAATGGTTGTAATACATTAGACATGGTTTTAATGCTTGTAATACATTAGACATGGTTTTTGATGGTTGTAATACATTAGACATGGTTTTTAATGGTTGTAATGCATTAGACATGGTTTTAATGGTTGTAATGCATTAGACATGGTTTTAATGGTTGTAATACATTAGACATGGTTTTAATGGTTGTAATACATTAGACATGGTTTTAATGGTTGTAATACATTAGATGTGGTTTTTAATGGTTGTTATACATTAGAAATGGTTTTAATGGTTGAAATGCATTAGACATGGTTTTTAATGGTTGTAATACATTCAACATGGTTTTAATTGTTGTAATACATTAGACATGGTTTTAATGGTTGTAATACATTAGACATGGTTTTAATGGTTGTAATACCTTAGATGTGGTTTTTATTGGTTGAAAGACATTAGACATGGTTTTAATGGTTGTAATACATTTGACATGGTTTATATGGTTGTAATACATTAGACATGGTTTTAATGGTTGTAATACATTAGACATGGTTTTTAAAGGTTGTAATACATTAGCCATGGTTTTAATGGTTGTAATACATTAGACATGGTTTTTGATGGTTGTAATACATTAGACATAGTTTTTAATGGTTGTAATGTATTAGACATGGTTTTAATGGTTGTAATGCATTGGACATGGTTTTAATGGTTGTAATACATTAGACATAGTTTTAATGGTTGTAATACATTAGACATGGTTTTAATGGTTGTAATACATTAGATGTGGTTTTTAATGGTTGTTATACATTAGAAATGGTTTTAATGGTTGAAATGCATTAGACATGGTTTTTAATGGTTGTAATACATTAGACATGGTTTTAATGGTTGAAATGCATTAGACATGGTTTTTAATGGTTGTAATACATTAGACATGGTTTTAATGGTTGTAATACATTAGACATGGTTTTAATGGTTGTAATACATTAGACATGGTTTTAATGGTTGTAATACCTTAGATGTGGTTTTTATTGATTGAAAGACATTAGACATGGTTTTAATGGTTGTAATACATTTGACATGGTTTATATGGTTGTAATACATTAGACATGGTTTTAATGGGTGTAATACATTAGACATGGTTTTTAAAGGTTGTAATACATTAGACATGGTTTTAATGGTTGTAATACATTAGACATGGTTTTTGATGGTTGTAATACATTAGACATAGTTTTTAATGGTTGTAATGCATTAGACATGGTTTTAATGGTTGTAATGCATTGGACATGGTTTTAATGGTTGTAATACATTAGACATGGTTTTAATGGTTGTAATACATTAGACATGGTTTTAATGGTTGTAATACATTAGATGTGGTTTTTAATGGTTGTTATACATTAGAAATGGTTTATAATGATTGTAATACATTAGAAATGGTTTTAATGATTGTAATACATTCAACATGGTTTTTAATGATTGTAATACATTCGACATGGTTTTTAATGATTGTAATACATTAGACATGGTTTTTAATGATTGTAATACATTAGACATGGTTTTTAATGATTGTAATACATTAGACATGGTTTTAATGGTTGTAATACATTAGACATGGTTTTTATGGTTGTAATACATTAGATATGGTTTATAATGATTGTAATACATCAGAAATGGTTTTAATGGTTGTAATACATTAGACATGGTTTTAATGATTGTAATACATTAGAAATGGTTTTAATGATTGTAATACATTAGACATGGTTTTAATGGTTGTAATACATTCAACATGGTTTTTAATGATTGTAATACATTAGACATGGTTTTAATGATTGTAATACATTAGAAATGGTTTTAATGGTTGTAATACATTAGACATGGTTTTAATGGTTGTAATACATTCAACATGGTTTTTAATGATTGTAATACATTAGACATGGTTTGTAAAGATTGTAATACATTAGACATGGTTTTTAATGGTTGTAATACATAAGACATGGTTTTTAATGGTTGTAATACATTATACATGGTTTAAATGGTTGTAATACATCAGACATGGTTTTAATGGTTGTAATACATTAGACATGGTTTCTAATGATTGTAATACATTAGACATTGTTTTAATGGTTGTAATACATTCGACATGGTCTTAATGGTTGTAATACATTCAACATGGTTTTAATGGTTGTAATACATTAGACATGGTTTTAATGTTTGTAATACTTTAGACATGGTTTTAATGGTTGTAATATATTCGACATGGTTTTTAATGATTGTAATACATTAGAAATGGTTTTAATGGTTGTAATACATTAGACATGGTTTTAATGATTGTAATACATTAGAAATGGTTTTAATGGTTGTAATACATTAGACATGGTTTTAATGGTTGTAATACATTCGACATGGTTTTTAATGATTGTAATACATTAGACATGGTTTTAATGGTTGTAATACATTAGACATGGTTTTAATGATTGTAATACATTAGACATGGTTTTTAATGGTTGTAATACATTAGACATGGTTTTTAATTATTGTAATACATTAGAAATGGTTTTAATGGTTGTAATACATTCGACATGGTTTTAAATGGTTTCAATACATTAGACATGGTTTTTAATGGTTGTAATACATTAAACATGGTTTTTATGGTTGTAATACATTCGACATGGTTAATGGTTGTAATACATTCGACATGGTTTTAATGGTTGTTATACATTAGACATGGTTTTAATGGTTGTTATACCTTAGACATGGTTTTAATGGTTGTTATATATATAAATTAAACATGGTTTTAATGATTGTAATACATTTGACATGGTTTTAATGTTTGTAATACATTAGACATGGTTTTAATGGTTGTAATACATTATACATGGTTTTAATGGTTGTAATACATTTGACATGGTTTTAATGGTTGTAATATTAGACATGGTTTTAATGGTTGTAATACATTCAACATGGTTTTAATGGTTGTAATACATTCAACATGATTTTAATGGTTGTAATACATTAGACATGGTTTCAATGGTTGTAATACATTAGAAATGGTTTTAATGGTTGTTATATATATAAATTAAACATGGTTTGAATGATTGTAATACATTAGACATGGTTTTTAATGATTGCAATAAATTCGACATGGTTTTAATGATTGTAATACATTAGACATAGTTTTTAATGATTGTAATACATTAGACATGGTCTTTAATGATTGTTTTACATTAGACATGGTTTTATTGATTGAAATACATTAGACATGGTTTAAATGGTTGTAATGTATTAGACATGGTTTTAATGGTTGTACAGTTATATATATAAATTAAACATGGTTTTAATGATTGCAATACATTAGACATGGTTTTTAATGAATGTTATACATTAGACATGGTTTTAATGATTGTAATACATTAGACATGGTTTTTAATGGTTGTAATAAATTAGACATGGTTTAAATGGTTGTTATATATAAATTAAACATGGTTTTAATGATTGTAATACATTAGACATGGTTTTTAATAATTGTTATACATTAGATATGGTTTTAATGATTGTAATACATTAGATATGGTTTAAATGGTTGTAATACATTAGACATGGTTTTTAATGGTTGTAATACATTAGACATGGTTTTAATGATTGTAATACATTAGACATGGTTTTTAATGGTTGTAATACATTAGACATGGTTTTAATGGTTGTAATACATTAGACATGGTTTTTGATGGTTGTAATACATTAGACATGGTTTTTAATGGTTGTAATGCATTAGACATGGTTTTAATGGTTGTAATGCATTAGACATGGTTTTAATGCATTAGACATGGTTTTTAATGGTTGTAATACATTAGACATGGTTTTTAATTATTGTAATACATTAGAAATGGTTTTAATGGTTGTAATACATTCGACGTGGTTTTAAATGGTTTCAATACATTAGACATGGTTTTTAATGGTTGTAATACATTAAACATGGTTTTTATGGTTGTAATACATTCGACATGGTTAATGGTTGTAATACATTAGACATGGTTTTTAATGGTTGTAATGCATTAGACATGGTTTTAATGGTTGTAATGCATTAGACATGGTTTTAATGTTTTTAATACATTAGACATGGTTTTAATGGTTGTAATACATTAGACATGGTTTTTAATGGTTGTAATACATAAGACATGGTTTTAATGGTTGTAATACATTAGACATGGTTTTTATGGTTGTAAACATTAGACATGATTTTTAATGGTTGTAATACATTTGACATGGTTTTAATGGTTGTAATACATTACACATGGTTTCAATGGTTGTAATACATTAGACATGGTTTTTAATGGTTGTAATACATTAGAAATGGTTTTAATGGTTGTAATACATTAGACATGGTTTTTATGGTTGTAAACATTAGACATGGTTTTTAATGGTTTTAATACATTTGACATGGTTTTAATGGTTGTAATACATTACACATGGTTTCAATGGTTGTAATACATTAGACATGGTTTTAAATGGTTGTAATACATTAGACATGGTTTTAATGGTTGTAATACATTTGACATGGTTTTAATGGTTGTAATAAATTAGACATGGTTTTTAATGTTTGTAATGCATTAGACATGGTTTTAATGGTTGTAATACATTAGACATGGTTTTAATGGTTGTAATACATTAGACATGGTTTTAATGGTTGTAATACCTTAGATGTGGTTTTTATTGGTTTAAAGACATTAGACATGGTTTTAATGGTTGTAATGCATTAGACATGGTTTTTAATGGTTGTTATACATTAGACATGGTTTTAATGTTTGTAATACTTTTGACATGGTTTATATGGTTGTAATACATTATACATGGTTTTAATGGTTGTAATACATTAGACATGGTTTTAATGCTTGTAATACATTAGACATGGTTTTTGATGGTTGTAATACATTAGACATGGTTTTTAATGGTTGTAATGCATTAGACATGGTTTTAATGGTTGTAATGCATTAGACATGGTTTTAATGGTTGTAATACATTAGACATGGTTTTAATGGTTGTAATACATTAGACATGGTTTTAATGGTTGTAATACATTAGATGTGGTTTTTAATGGTTGTTATACATTAGAAATGGTTTTAATGGTTGAAATGCATTAGACATGGTTTTTAATGGTTGTAATACATTCAACATGGTTTTAATTGTTGTAATACATTAGACATGGTTTTAATGGTTGTAATACATTAGACATGGTTTTAATGGTTGTAATACCTTAGATGTGGTTTTTATTGGTTGAAAGACATTAGACATGGTTTTAATGGTTATAATACATTTGACATGGTTTATATGGTTGTAATACATTAGACATGGTTTTAATGGTTGTAATACATTAGACATGGTTTTTAAAGGTTGTAATACATTAGCCATGGTTTTAATGGTTGTAATACATTAGACATGGTTTTTGATGGTTGTAATACATTAGACATAGTTTTTAATGGTTGTAATGCATTAGACATGGTTTTAATGGTTGTAATGCATTGGACATGGTTTTAATGGTTGTAATACATTAGACATAGTTTTAATGGTTGTAATACATTAGACATGGTTTTAATGGTTGTAATACATTAGATGTGGTTTTTAATGGTTGTTATACATTAGAAATGGTTTTAATGGTTGAAATGCATTAGACATGGTTTTTAATGGTTGTAATACATTAGACATGGTTTTAATGGTTGAAATGCATTAGACATGGTTTTTAATGGTTGTAATACATTAGACATGGTTTTAATGGTTGTAATACATTAGACATGGTTTTAATGGTTGTAATACATTAGACATGGTTTTAATGGTTGTAATACCTTAGATGTGGTTTTTATTGATTGAAAGACATTAGACATGGTTTTAATGGTTGTAATACATTTGACATGGTTTATATGGTTGTAATACATTAGACATGGTTTTAATGGTTGTAATACATTAGACATGGTTTTTAAAGGTTGTAATACATTAGACATGGTTTTAATGGTTGTAATACATTAGACATGGTTTTTGATGGTTGTAATACATTAGACATAGTTTTTAATGGTTGTAATGCATTAGACATGGTTTTAATGGTTGTAATGCATTGGACATGGTTTTAATGGTTGTAATACATTAGACATGGTTTTAATGGTTGTAATACATTAGACATGGTTTTAATGGTTGTAATACATTAGATGTGGTTTTTAATGGTTGTTATACATTAGAAATGGTTTATAATGATTGTAATACATTAGAAATGGTTTTAATGATTGTAATACATTCAACATGGTTTTTAATGATTGTAATACATTCGACATGGTTTTTAATGATTGTAATACATTAGACATGGTTTTTAATGATTGTAATACATTCAACATGGTTTTTAATGATTGTAATACATTCGACATGGTTTTTAATGATTGTAATACATTAGACATGGTTTTTAATGGTTGTAATACATTAGATATGGTTTATAATGATTGTAATACATCAGAAATGGTTTTAATGGTTGTAATACATTAGACATGGTTTTTAATGGTTGTAATACATTAGATATGGTTTATAATGATTGTAATACATTAGAAATGGTTTTAATGGTTGTAATACATTCGACGTGGTTTTAAATGGTTTCAATACATTAGACATGGTTTTTAATGGTTGTAATACATTAAACATGGTTTTTATGGTTGTAATACATTCGACATGGTTAATGGTTGTAATACATTAGACATGGTTTTTAATGGTTGTAATGCATTAGACATGGTTTTAATGGTTGTAATGCATTAGACATGGTTTTAATGTTTTTAATACATTAGACATGGTTTTAATGGTTGTAATACCTTAGATGTGGTTTTTATTGGTTTAAAGACATTAGACATGGTTTTAATGGTTGTAATGCATTAGACATGGTTTTAATGTTTTTAATACATTAGACATGGTTTTTAATGGTTGTAATACATAAGACATGGTTTTAATGGTTGTAATACATTAGACATGGTTTTTATGGTTGTAAACATTAGACATGATTTTTAATGGTTGTAATACATTTGACATGGTTTTAATGGTTGTAATACATTACACATGGTTTCAATGGTTGTAATACATTAGACATGGTTTTTAATGGTTGTAATACATTAGAAATGGTTTTAATGGTTGTAATACATTAGACATGGTTTTTATGGTTGTAAACATTAGACATGGTTTTTAATGGTTTTAATACATTTGACATGGTTTTAATGGTTGTAATACATTACACATGGTTTCAATGGTTGTAATACATTAGACATGGTTTTAAATGGTTGTAATACATTAGACATGGTTTTAATGGTTGTAATACATTTGACATGGTTTTAATGGTTGTAATAAATTAGACATGGTTTTTAATGTTTGTAATGCATTAGACATGGTTTTAATGGTTGTAATACATTAGACATGGTTTTAATGGTTGTAATACATTAGACATGGTTTTAATGGTTGTAATACCTTAGATGTGGTTTTTATTGGTTTAAAGACATTAGACATGGTTTTAATGGTTGTAATGCATTAGACATGGTTTTTAATGGTTGTTATACATTAGACATGGTTTTAATGTTTGTAATACTTTTGACATGGTTTATATGGTTGTAATACATTATACATGGTTTTAATGGTTGTAATACATTAGACATGGTTTTAATGCTTGTAATACATTAGACATGGTTTTTGATGGTTGTAATACATTAGACATGGTTTTTAATGGTTGTAATGCATTAGACATGGTTTTAATGGTTGTAATGCATTAGACATGGTTTTAATGGTTGTAATACATTAGACATGGTTTTAATGGTTGTAATACATTAGACATGGTTTTAATGGTTGTAATACATTAGATGTGGTTTTTAATGGTTGTTATACATTAGAAATGGTTTTAATGGTTGAAATGCATTAGACATGGTTTTTAATGGTTGTAATACATTCAACATGGTTTTAATTGTTGTAATACATTAGACATGGTTTTAATGGTTGTAATACATTAGACATGGTTTTAATGGTTGTAATACCTTAGATGTGGTTTTTATTGGTTGAAAGACATTAGACATGGTTTTAATGGTTATAATACATTTGACATGGTTTATATGGTTGTAATACATTAGACATGGTTTTAATGGTTGTAATACATTAGACATGGTTTTTAAAGGTTGTAATACATTAGCCATGGTTTTAATGGTTGTAATACATTAGACATGGTTTTTGATGGTTGTAATACATTAGACATAGTTTTTAATGGTTGTAATGCATTAGACATGGTTTTAATGGTTGTAATGCATTGGACATGGTTTTAATGGTTGTAATACATTAGACATAGTTTTAATGGTTGTAATACATTAGACATGGTTTTAATGGTTGTAATACATTAGATGTGGTTTTTAATGGTTGTTATACATTAGAAATGGTTTTAATGGTTGAAATGCATTAGACATGGTTTTTAATGGTTGTAATACATTAGACATGGTTTTAATGGTTGAAATGCATTAGACATGGTTTTTAATGGTTGTAATACATTAGACATGGTTTTAATGGTTGTAATACATTAGACATGGTTTTAATGGTTGTAATACATTAGACATGGTTTTAATGGTTGTAATACCTTAGATGTGGTTTTTATTGATTGAAAGACATTAGACATGGTTTTAATGGTTGTAATACATTTGACATGGTTTATATGGTTGTAATACATTAGACATGGTTTTAATGGTTGTAATACATTAGACATGGTTTTTAAAGGTTGTAATACATTAGACATGGTTTTAATGGTTGTAATACATTAGACATGGTTTTTGATGGTTGTAATACATTAGACATAGTTTTTAATGGTTGTAATGCATTAGACATGGATTTAATGGTTGTAATGCATTGGACATGGTTTTAATGGTTGTAATACATTAGACATGGTTTTAATGGTTGTAATACATTAGACATGGTTTTAATGGTTGTAATACATTAGATGTGGTTTTTAATGGTTGTTATACATTAGAAATGGTTTATAATGATTGTAATACATTAGAAATGGTTTTAATGATTGTAATACATTCAACATGGTTTTTAATGATTGTAATACATTCGACATGGTTTTTAATGATTGTAATACATTAGACATGGTTTTTAATGATTGTAATACATTAGACATGGTTTTTAATTATTGTAATACATTAGACATGGTTTTAATGGTTGTAATACATTAGACATGGTTTTTAATGGTTGTAATACATTAGATATGGTTTATAATGATTGTAATACATCAGAAATGGTTTTAATGGTTGTAATACATTAGACATGGTTTTAATGATTGTAATACATTAGAAATGGTTTTAATGATTGTAATACATTAGACATGGTTTTAATGGTTGTAATACATTCAACATGGTTTTTAATGATTGTAATACATTAGACATGGTTTTAATGATTGTAATACATTAGAAATGGTTTTAATGGTTGTAATACATTAGACATGGTTTTAATGGTTGTAATACATTCAACATGGTTTTTAATGATTGTAATACATTAGACATGGTTTGTAAAGATTGTAATACATTAGACATGGTTTTTAATGGTTGTAATACATAAGACATGGTTTTTAATGGTTGTAATACATTATACATGGTTTAAATGGTTGTAATACATCAGACATGGTTTTAATGGTTGTAATACATTAGACATGGTTTCTAATGATTGTAATACATTAGACATTGTTTTAATGGTTGTAATACATTCGACATGGTCTTAATGGTTGTAATACATTCAACATGGTTTTAATGGTTGTAATACATTAGACATGGTTTTAATGTTTGTAATACTTTAGACATGGTTTTAATGGTTGTAATATATTCGACATGGTTTTTAATGATTGTAATACATTAGAAATGGTTTTAATGGTTGTAATACATTAGACATGGTTTTAATGATTGTAATACATTAGAAATGGTTTTAATGGTTGTAATACATTAGACATGGTTTTAATGGTTGTAATACATTCGACATGGTTTTTAATGATTGTAATACATTAGACATGGTTTTAATGGTTGTAATACATTAGACATGGTTTTAATGATTGTAATACATTAGACATGGTTTTTAATGGTTGTAATACATTAGACATGGTTTTTAATTATTGTAATACATTAGAAATGGTTTTAATGGTTGTAATACATTCGACATGGTTTTAAATGGTTTCAATACATTAGACATGGTTTTTAATGGTTGTAATACATTAAACATGGTTTTTATGGTTGTAATACATTCGACATGGTTAATGGTTGTAATACATTCGACATGGTTTTAATGGTTGTTATACATTAGACATGGTTTTAATGGTTGTTATACATTAGACATGGTTTTAATGGTTGTTATATATATAAATTAAACATGGTTTTAATGATTGTAATACATTTGACATGGTTTTAATGTTTGTAATACATTAGACATGGTTTTAATGGTTGTAATACATTATACATGGTTTTAATGGTTGTAATACATTTGACATGGTTTTAATGGTTGTAATATTAGACATGGTTTTAATGGTTGTAATACATTCAACATGGTTTTAATGGTTGTAATACATTCAACATGATTTTAATGGTTGTAATACATTAGACATGGTTTCAATGGTTGTAATACATTAGAAATGGTTTTAATGGTTGTTATATATATAAATTAAACATGGTTTTAATGATTGTAATACATTAGACATGGTTTTTAATGATTGCAATAAATTCGACATGGTTTTATTGATTGTAATACATTAGACATAGTTTTTAATGATTGTTATACATTAGACATGGTCTTTAATGATTGTTTTACATTAGACATGGTTTTATTGATTGAAATACATTAGACATGGTTTAAATGGTTGTAATGTATTAGACATGGTTTTAATGGTTGTACAGTTATATATATAAATTAAACATGGTTTTAATGATTGCAATACATTAGACATGGTTTTTAATGATTGTTATACATTAGACATGGTTTTAATGATTGTAATACATTAGACATGGTTTTTAATGGTTGTAATAAATTAGACATGGTTTAAATGGTTGTTATATATAAATTAAACATGGTTTTAATGATTGTAATACATTAGACATGGTTTTTAATAATTGTTATACATTAGATATGGTTTTAATGATTGTAATACATTAGATATGGTTTAAATGGTTGTAATACATTAGACATGGTTTTTAATGGTTGTAATACATTAGACATGGTTTTAATGATTGTAATACATTAGACATGGTTTTTAATGGTTGTAATACATTAGACATGGTTTTAATGGTTGTAATACATTAGACATGGTTTTTGATGGTTGTAATACATTAGACATGGTTTTTAATGGTTGTAATGCATTAGACATGGTTTTAATGATTGTAATACATTAGACATGGTTTTTAATGGTTGTAATACATTAGACATGGTTTTAATGGTTGTAATACATTAGACATGGTTTTTGATGGTTGTAATACATTAGACATAGTTTTTAATGGTTGTAATGCATTAGACATGGTTTTAATGGTTGTAATGCATTGGACATGGTTTTAATGGTTGTAATACATTAGACATGGTTTTAATGGTTGTAATACATTAGACATGGTTTTAATGGTTGTAATACATTAGATGTGGTTTTTAATGGTTGTTATACATTAGAAATGGTTTATAATGATTGTAATACATTAGAAATGGTTTTA
Organism: Tegillarca granosa; assembly: GCA_029721355.1. Classification (NCBI taxonomy): domain Eukaryota; kingdom Metazoa; phylum Mollusca; class Bivalvia; order Arcoida; family Arcidae; genus Tegillarca; species Tegillarca granosa. The sequence goes on along the minus strand of CM056602.1, from coordinate 13,132,017 downwards.
ATGATTGTAATACATTCAACATGGTTTTTAATGATTGTAATACATTCGACATGGTTTTTAATGATTGTAATACATTAGACATGGTTTTTAATGATTGTAATACATTAGACATGGTTTTTAATTATTGTAATACATTAGACATGGTTTTAATGGTTGTAATACATTAGACATGGTTTTTAATGGTTGTAATACATTAGATATGGTTTATAATGATTGTAATACATCAGAAATGGTTTTAATGGTTGTAATACATTAGACATGGTTTTAATGATTGTAATACATTAGAAATGGTTTTAATGATTGTAATACATTAGACATGGTTTTAATGGTTGTAATACATTCAACATGGTTTTTAATGATTGTAATACATTAGACATGGTTTTAATGATTGTAATACATTAGAAATGGTTTTAATGGTTGTAATACATTAGACATGGTTTTAATGGTTGTAATACATTCAACATGGTTTTTAATGATTGTAATACATTAGACATGGTTTGTAAAGATTGTAATACATTAGACATGGTTTTTAATGGTTGTAATACATAAGACATGGTTTTTAATGGTTGTAATACATTATACATGGTTTAAATGGTTGTAATACATCAGACATGGTTTTAATGGTTGTAATACATTAGACATGGTTTCTAATGATTGTAATACATTAGACATTGTTTTAATGGTTGTAATACATTCGACATGGTCTTAATGGTTGTAATACATTCAACATGGTTTTAATGGTTGTAATACATTAGACATGGTTTTAATGTTTGTAATACTTTAGACATGGTTTTAATGGTTGTAATATATTCGACATGGTTTTTAATGATTGTAATACATTAGAAATGGTTTTAATGGTTGTAATACATTAGACATGGTTTTAATGATTGTAATACATTAGAAATGGTTTTAATGGTTGTAATACATTAGACATGGTTTTAATGGTTGTAATACATTCGACATGGTTTTTAATGATTGTAATACATTAGACATGGTTTTAATGGTTGTAATACATTAGACATGGTTTTAATGATTGTAATACATTAGACATGGTTTTTAATGGTTGTAATACATTAGACATGGTTTTTAATTATTGTAATACATTAGAAATGGTTTTAATGGTTGTAATACATTCGACATGGTTTTAAATGGTTTCAATACATTAGACATGGTTTTTAATGGTTGTAATACATTAAACATGGTTTTTATGGTTGTAATACATTCGACATGGTTAATGGTTGTAATACATTCGACATGGTTTTAATGGTTGTTATACATTAGACATGGTTTTAATGGTTGTTATACATTAGACATGGTTTTAATGGTTGTTATATATATAAATTAAACATGGTTTTAATGATTGTAATACATTTGACATGGTTTTAATGTTTGTAATACATTAGACATGGTTTTAATGGTTGTAATACATTATACATGGTTTTAATGGTTGTAATACATTTGACATGGTTTTAATGGTTGTAATATTAGACATGGTTTTAATGGTTGTAATACATTCAACATGGTTTTAATGGTTGTAATACATTCAACATGATTTTAATGGTTGTAATACATTAGACATGGTTTCAATGGTTGTAATACATTAGAAATGGTTTTAATGGTTGTTATATATATAAATTAAACATGGTTTTAATGATTGTAATACATTAGACATGGTTTTTAATGATTGCAATAAATTCGACATGGTTTTATTGATTGTAATACATTAGACATAGTTTTTAATGATTGTTATACATTAGACATGGTCTTTAATGATTGTTTTACATTAGACATGGTTTTATTGATTGAAATACATTAGACATGGTTTAAATGGTTGTAATGTATTAGACATGGTTTTAATGGTTGTACAGTTATATATATAAATTAAACATGGTTTTAATGATTGCAATACATTAGACATGGTTTTTAATGATTGTTATACATTAGACATGGTTTTAATGATTGTAATACATTAGACATGGTTTTTAATGGTTGTAATAAATTAGACATGGTTTAAATGGTTGTTATATATAAATTAAACATGGTTTTAATGATTGTAATACATTAGACATGGTTTTTAATAATTGTTATACATTAGATATGGTTTTAATGATTGTAATACATTAGATATGGTTTAAATGGTTGTAATACATTAGACATGGTTTTTAATGGTTGTAATACATTAGACATGGTTTAATGATTGTAATACATTAGACATGGTTTTTAATGGTTGTAATACATTAGACATGGTTTTAATGGTTGTAATACATTAGACATGGTTTTTGATGGTTGTAATACATTAGACATGGTTTTTAATGGTTGTAATGCATTAGACATGGTTTTAATGGTTGTAATGCATTAGACATGGTTTTAATGCATTAGACATGGTTTTAATGGTTGTAATACATTAGACATGGTTTTAATGGTTGTAATACATTAGATGTGGTTTTTAATGGTTGTTATACATTAGAAATGGTTTTAATGGTTGAAATGCATTAGACATGGTTTTTAATGGTTGTAATGCATTAGACATGGTTTTAATGGTTGTAATACATTAGACATGGTTTTAATGGTTGTAATACATTTGACATGGTTTTTAATGGTTGTAATACATTAGACATGGTTTTTAATGGTTGTTATACATTAGACATGGTTTTAATGATTGTAATACATTAGACATGGTTTAGATGGTTGGATCACATAAAAATGACTTTAAAGTTTGGAATGTATAACAGTTAGTTTCAATGAATGGAAAATTTAAGATGTAATTTCAAGGGTTAAAATGAAAAAGACATTGTTTCAATAGCCAGAATATATTAGACAAGTAGACATGAAGACTCTGGTTTGGTTTTTACAGTTTATGACATTTAGACCCAAGTTTTAGCAAGTACCACTTCAATGATTACAAATCAACTGTTAAAAAATTACCTTTAACAAGTAAATTGTGGAATGGAACAACCGCTGTGTGCCGTGGACTAATTTCTTGTATTTCAGTGATGCGACTTCTTTTATTATATTATCTTTATCGCTAGCAGCCAGTGATGACTGACACTGACATGATTTTGGTATAATTTCATACAACACTCCACTTAAACACACAGAATTATCAAAATCAACCTGTAGTGTTTTTAATTTTTCATTTAACAATCTTTCAATCTCTGTAAAATATAAAATTAATACAATTCTGATGGTTGAAAATTATACATACATGTACAAATAAGAATTAAATTCACACATATATATATAATTCAAATAATTCAATTCTTTTTTGTTTCAAGCATTTTGATTGGTCAGATCTATTCTGTTATTTTTGCATCAAAGAATTGCCTCTGTTACCGGAACTACTTTCCTGACATATATTTTATACATGTCACACATATTTTTTCTTTTAAAGTTTTGATTTTGTGTATTTACACCTGACAGGGGAAATTCCTGTGAAGTTTAATTTACAATGGTTTACCTAGCCTTAGTTTCACAATCATTCACTCAATTGAGTGTACACAAGTACAAGTAAAATTTTTAACTCATCAATATCTTAAAAATTTGGAGTTGTATGTTTTGTTCAACAAAGCTGTACAAAGCAATTTAACATTAAATATTCAACTTTATCTGTGCATTGTCTTAAAAATGACTTTGAATTATTCAATAACTTGAGTTAAGTGTACACTCAACTGATAATTATATGGTGTAACTGGGGTCTGGGTCTGGAGAGAAAATATTTTAAATGAAAGTCCGTAATGGACAACATAAAAAAACATAATTTTACTTTGACAATTACTCATATGAGAGATTTATAGTACAAGAAAACTTGACTTACCTGGCAGAAAATGATGTAGATAATTCACCTCAAAACTCCAAGCTAATCCAAAAGCCACATTACCTACAGGCACCTGTGATTCTAAAGTTATACTCTCACCTACAGCATAAAAATATAAGTCACATAACCTACAGACACCTGTGATTCTAAAGTTATACTCTCACCTACAGCATAAAAATATAAGTCACATTACCTACAGAAACCTGTGATTCTAAAGTTATACTCTCACCTACAGCATAAAAATATAAGTCACATTACCTACAGGCACCTGTGATTCTAAAGTTATACTCTCACCTGTAACATAAAAATATAAGTCACATAACCTACAGGCACCTGTGATTCTAAAGTTATACTCTCACCTACAGCATAAAAATATAAGTCACATTACCTACAGGCACCTTTGATTCTAAAGTTATACTCTCACCTGTAATATAAAATGAAGTCACATTATCTACAGACACCTGAGTTTCTAAAGTTATACTCTCACCTGTAACATAAAAATATAAGTCACATTATCTACATGCACCTTTGATTCTAAAGTTATACTCTCACCTGTAATATAAAAATGAAGTCACATTATCTACAGACACCTGAGATTCTAAAGTTATACTCTCACCTGTAACATAAAAATATAAGTCACATTATCTACATGCACCTTTGATTCTAAAGTTATACTCTCACCTGTAACATAAAAATATAAGTCACATTATTTACAGGCACCTGTGATTCTAAAGTTATACTCTCACCTGTAACATAAAAATATAAGTCACATTATCTACAAACACCTTTGATTCTAGTTATACTCTCACCTGTAACATAAAAATATAAGTCACATTATCTACAAACACCTTTGATTCTAGTTATACTCTCACCTGTAACATAAAAATATAAGTCACATTATATACAGGCACCTGTGATTGTAAAGTTATACTCTCACCTACAGCATAAAAATACAAGTCTCATTACCTACACACACCTGTGATTCTAAAGTTATACTCTCACCTGTAACATAAAAATATAAGTCACATTATCTACAGACACCTGTGATTTTAAAGTTATACTCTCACCTACAGCATACAAATACAAGTCTCATTACCTACAGGCACCTGTGATTCTAAAGTTATACTCTCATCTGTAACATAAAAAAGGCACATAACCTACAGGCACCTGTGATTCTAAAGTTATACTCTCACTTGTAACATAAAAATATAAGTCACACAACCTACAGGCACCTTTGATTCTAAAGTTATACTCTCACCTGTAACATAAAAATATAAGTCACATTATCTACAGACACCTTTGATTCTGAAATTATACTCTCACCTGTAACATAAAAATATAAGTCACATAACCTACAGGCACCTGTGATTCTAAAGTTATACTCTCACCTGTAACATAAAAATATAAGTCACATTATCTACAGACACCTGTGATTCTAAAGTTATGCTCTCACCTGTAACATAAAAATATAAGTCACATTATCTACAGACACCTGTGATTCTAAAGTTATGCTCTCACCTGTAACATACAAACTAGAATATATACTTGTGAGCAAGTATATTTCTCTAAAGTGGTGCTCTCTTGAATTCCATGGTTTAAAATGGATTTCTCTGAAGTCCTTTTAAATTCAGAAAAACAACCTCCCCATTGTCAATCCCTACCAGTTGACAAAATTTTAATTTGATCGGATAAGAAATTTAGGTCTTCTTGGGCTGCTATGACCTTGACCTTTGACTTTATAACCTTGAACTATATATATCAAAAAGATCCTAATATCAATACCTTCAATATTCTAATATACATGCCAATACAAAAAGTTAATAGTTTTCAAGATAAAAAACAATTTCAGTCTTCTTGGGCTGCTATGACCAAAAAGATCAAAAAGATCCTCATGTCAATACCTACAATATCTTCATATAATTGCCTATACAAAAAGTTAATAGTTTTCAAGATAATTAACAATTGCAGTTTTCTTATGCAGCTATGACCTTGGCCTTTGAACCTATGAACTTGAATTATATATCATTATGATCCTCATGTCAATACCTCCAATATTTTTATATAAATGCCTATACAAAACGTTAATAGATTTCAAGATAATTAACAATTTCAGTCTTCTTATGCAGCTATGACATTGACCTTTGAAAGTATGACCTTTAATCATATATCAAAATGATCATCATGTCAATACCTACAAAATTCTAACATACAAGCCTATACAAAAAGTTATATAGTTGGATTATGCAGCTATGACCTTGACTTTTGAACCTATGACCTTGAATCATATATCAAAATAATTTTAATTTCAATACCTACAATACGCTTATATAAATGCCTTTACAAAAAGTTAATAGTTTTCAAGATTATTAACAATTTCAGTCTCCTTATGAAGCTTTGACCTTGACCTTTGAAAGTATGACCTTGAACCATATATCAACATGCCTGTCATGTCAATATCTTAAATATTCTTATATACATGCCTACAAAAAAGTTACAGTTTTCAAGATATATTGACAAATATATAAATTTTAGCAGTTTCCCCACTTAGTACCTTGCCATTTCACTATTTTGAGCCCCATGGCTACCGTTTGGGCAAATCTGAAACTAGATTGCTCCAAGGAGGCATAACACCTTCATTTGTGCAAATCTGAAAGGCCTTTACCCAGGCATAATGGTAGCCAAGTTTCATGAAATTTGGCCCAGTGGTTTTGGAGGAGAAGATTAAATTGTTAAAAGTTTATGGAGGACGGAGGATGGAGGATGAACGAAGGACGAAGATGGATAGCAATAGCTCATCTGAGATTTCAGTTCAAGTGAGCTAAAAAGCATATCCATTTATTCTCAAGTTTGAAAATTTTTTATGAATGCTTATTACCTGACACTATAAGATAAGATTACCTGTAATGATCTGCAAAACTCTGTCACAAAAGTTAGGTTCTTTCTGTACATCGATATAGGTCACCCATCTAATGAAATCTGGGATATCCGATGACTGAACATCAACAAGCAAAGGCAAGACACGAAGTTGACCTTCAGAGGCACTAAGACTTAAAAGCTCGGCTAGCCATAATTGAAGCCAGTGAGTACTTTTAAGTGAGGACTGTGAAATGAACATTGGAATCCATCTGGATTCCCTGATTCTGTTTTCAATTTCCTTTGGTGGGTCTTGACTTCGAGCTTGACAGCATCTGACCCCTTTTTCTTCAAGAACTCGCCGTAATTTTTCAGCTAAATTTTTATCACTGTCAGTTTCAGTGTCGTACACCAGGCAGACATGAAATTTAAAATCTGTCTGTAACTCATTAATTCTTGATATCTGAGTTTGTAACAAACGCTCCTGTAAAAAAAAATAATAAATTTTTTTAAAAAACAATGACTGTTACTCAACAAATAATCCTAGATTAACAGTAATAGTTTGTAGAAAATTACAACTGTAACTGGCTTTTTAACAAATTTTGTAAATCATAAAGGCAACATATTTCTTGAAAGATGCCATGTTTTACTTAAAGGTAAAATAAATTTCTATTTCCATTAAAAATGCTGCAACTAGCAAATTATGTTTTCAGTCATTTGAAAAGCCAGATAAACAATGGCAAGTATATAATATACATGTATGTATGTGTACATACAGAAAGTTATGTATTCATTTGAATGTTATATACATATGTATATATACTTTATATTTCAATGGAGTGGAGTGGAGTAATGGTGTTTTACGCCCCAGTCAAGAATCTTTCACTTATTTCAAGGCGGTCAGTTCTGAAATGAGGAAACCGGAGTGCCCAGAGAAAACCACCTACCTTCCTCAAGCAAACTGACAAACTTTCTCACACTAGGATCTGTCCTGAGTGGTTTTTGAACCCAGGCGGTGAGAGGCACTGTGATCTGTAAGCACGCACTCAGCCACCGAGGCCCCACCCCCCATATTTTCAATGGGATTCATGTGTGCCTGGATAAGTGTGTTTCTATAATTCAAGCAGCAAGTCATGTGATCCATGATATTCTTATGTCTTTGTGTATTCATGTATATATAATTTATACAATTAGCAAGTCATGTGATCCATGAGATATATGTGTCTGTGTATTCATGTATATATAATTCATACATTTAGTAGGTCATGTAATCCATGAGATTCATATGTCTTTGTGTAATCATGTATATATAATTTATACACTTAGCAGGTCATGTAGTCCATGAGATTCATATGTCTTTGTGTATTCATGTATATATAATTCATACATTTAGTAGGTCATGTGATCCATGAGATTCATATGTCTCTGTGTAATCATGTATATATAATTTATACACTTAGCAGGTCATGTGATCCATGACATACATGTGTCTTTGTGTATTCATGTACATTGTATATATAATTCATACATTTAGCAGGTCATGTGATCCATGAGATATATGTTTCTTGTGTATTCATGTACATTGTATATATAATTCATACATTTAGCAGGTCATGTGATCCATGAGATACATGTGTCTTTGTGTATTCATGTACATTGTATATATAATTCATACACTTAGCAGACCATGTGATCCATATGTATATTATTCATACAATGTGTAAATATGTGTCTATGTGTATATACAATTACTGGAACAGCAAGTTATAATCAAATGGATTTATGTGTGCATCTATGAACCGGGGTATATAACATTCATTCAGCAAGTCATGTGATCAAATAGATGTGTGTGTGTGCATGTTTGTGTTGTATGTGTGTGTTGTCTGTATCTTGTGTTTTTATGTGTGTGTGTTTGTTTGTGTGTTGCATGTGTGTATGTATGTTTGTGTGTGTTGTGTGTGTGTTGTATATGTGTTTGCATGTGTGTGATATAAACAATATACTTACAACAATAGGAGTTGCCTTGTGTAATTCTCCTTTGATAGCACGTAACAAGTGATATGATGGTAAAGATGTCTGGCTGTTTTTATTTTCATCTAAAATCATAAAATTAAAAAAGTTCTATCTCATTATTATTCCATTATGTAAGGACATTTATAGTATGTGCAAATATGGCATGGCAAGAGAGTTTGACTGCTTTAAATTATAACAATAGTTTTATAGTTAATATTCTGATCTTGCATTGGGAATTACACCCTGATGTTGGCAGAGTGGGACTCAGACTGGTTTTTGTATCACAATGCATCTCTTCATCTTGTTTTAAATTCAGACTTTTGTCAGTGTTTGAATGTCTATCAGTACATGATCACTTGCTCTATGTTTTTTTGTTTTGTTTCGTTTTTTTAGTTTGTTTATTTTGTTTTTGCTTTTTTATTTGTTTTTTCTTCAATAATACAAGATATGACCCTTTTAAAGCTGCATTAAGTTTTTCAATTTTCTGAATTTTTTTTGATTTTCTAAAAATATATTTTTAAAAATAGATAACTTTTAATCACGATCCGTGATATTCATTTTCTAAAATTTCATTCCTTTTAGCTGTAAATAAATGGAATCCTCTAACTGGTTTAACAATGATTATTGTGAGCTTTGACCAATACATGAATGTACAGAAATTCCAAAGAATCGAAGGTGAAACATGACAAATTGCAATAATTGTCTGCCATTAATATCCAGATGTATTTGAAATGGTGTTATGTATCCCTTACTAAGTCACAAATGACAAATTCAATGAAGTTCTGTGTTTAATTTATCATATTTCACCATTTTGTATCTTTTGTTTAAATGACCTGGTTTTTTATGATGTAACCATGTTTTAAAATTAGATCCCACATGCTACAGCTCGCTGTTATTTTGTGTATTTATTCGAGCTTTTATCGTAAAACCAAATGTAACATTGTTCATTAGGAACATCATAAATTAGATCAGCACCTTTTGATTTTTTCCTTGGAAAACTTAATGCAGCTTTAATAAAAGTGAGTGTTACCTGGGGTGTAAACAAGATTTCAACCAACCAAGTTAAAACAAATTATATGTTGTTTTATTTATATAATAAAAAAGTAATATAATGTTTCAATAATCCCAACCATTTTCTTATTTGTAATTATATATAAATATTAATTTGAATTTTGCAAAAAAAATCACATAATTTATCAGTTTACATCAGTGACATTGTTTGATGACCTATATATAAAAATAAAACAAAACTATTTTTGCATTTTTTCTGAAAAGGCACATCTTTATTTATTCATTAATAACCCTTTTAAAATCACAAAATATCAATTTAAATGATATTCTATAGTATAACCACACCACTTATCATCTATAGTAATATAACCACACCACTGATCATCTATAGTTATATAACCACACCACTAATCATCTATAGTAATATAACCACACCACTAATCATCTATAGTAATATAACCACACCACTAATCATCTATAGTAATATAACCACACCACTAATCATCTATAGTAATATTACCATACCACTAATCATCTATAGTAATATAACCAAACCACTAATCATCTATAGTAATATAACCATACCACTAATCATCTATAGTAATATAACCATACCACTAATCATCTATAGTAATATACCACACCACTAATCATCTATAGTAATATAACCACACCACTAATCATCTATAGTAATAAAACCAAACCACTTATCATCTATAGTAATATAACCACACCACTAATCATCTATAGTAATATAACCACACCACTAATCATCTATAGTAACATAACCAAACCACTTATCATCTATAGTTATATAACCACACCACTAATCATCTATAGTAATATAACCACACCAATAATCATCTATAGTAATATAACCACACCACTAATCATCTATAGTAATATAACCAAACCACTTATCATCTATAGTAATATAACCACACCACTAATGATCTATAGTAATATAACCACACCACTAATCATCTATAGTAATACAACCACACCACTAATAATCTATAGTAATATAACCACACCACTAATCATCTATAGTAATATAACCACACCACTAATCATCTATAGTATATAGTAATATAACCACACAACTAATTATCTATAGTAATATAACCACACCACTAATCATCAATAGTAATATAACCAGAACACTAATCATCTATAGTAATATAACCACACCACTAATTATCTATAGTAATATAAACACACCACTAATCATCTATAGTAATATAACCACACCACTAATCATCTATAGTAATATAACCATACCACTAATCATCTATAGTAATATAACCACACCACTTATCATCTATAGTTATATAACCACACCACTAATCATCTATAGTATATAGTAATATAACCACACAACTAATTATCTATAGTAATATAACCACACCACTAATCATCTATAGTAATATAACCACACCACTAATCATCTATAGTAATATAACCACACAACTAATAATCTATAGTAATATAACCACACCACTAATCATCTATAGTTATATAACCACACCACTAATCATCTATAGTAATATAACTGCACCACTAATCATCTATAGTATATAGTAATATAACCACATCACTCATCATCTATAGTAATATAACTATACCACTAATCATCTATAGTAATATAAACACACCACTAATCATCTATAGTAATATAACCAAACCACTAATCATCTATAGTTGTATAACCACAGCACTAACCATCTATAGTAATATAACCACACCACTAATCATCAATAGTTTAAGTTATATAACCACACCACTAATCATCAATAGTTTAAGTTATATAACCACACCACTAATCATCTATAGTAATATAACCATACCACTAATCATCTATAGTAATATAACCACACCACTAATCATCTATAGTAATATAACCATACCACTAATCATCTATAATAATATAACCACACCACTAATCATCTATAGTAATATAACCACACAACTAATCATCTATAGTAATATAACCATACCACTAATCATCTATAGTAATATAACCACACCACTAATCATCTATAGTAATATAACCACACCACTAATCATCTATAGTAATATAACCACACCACTAATCATCTATAGTTATATAACCACACCACTCATCATCTATAGTTATATAACCACACCACTAACCATCTATAGTAATATAACCACACCACTAATCATCCATAGCAATAAAACCATACCACTAATCATCTATAGTAATATAACCACACCACTAATCATCTATAGTTATATAACCAAACAACTAATCATCTATAGTTATATAACCATACCACTAACCATCTATAGTTATAAAACCACACCACTAATCATCTATAGTAATATAATCAAACAACTAATCATCTATAGTAATATAACCACACCATAAATCATCTATAGTAATATAACCACACCACTAACCATCTATAGTAATATAACCACACCACTAACCATCTATAGTAATATAACCATACCACTAATCATCTATAGTAATATAACCACACCACTAATCATCTATAGTAATATAACAATACCACTAATCATCTATAGTAATATAACCACACCACTAATCATCTATAATAATATAACCACACCACTAATCATCTATAGTAATATAACCACACCACTAATCATCTATAGTAATATAACCATACCACTAATCATCTATAGTAATATAACTACACCACTAATCATCTATAGTAATATAACCACACCACTAATCATCTATAGTAATATAACCACACCACTAATCATCTATAGTAATATAACCACACCACTAATCATCTATAGTAATATAACCACACCACTAATCATCTATAGTATATAGATATATAACCACACAACTAATTATCTTTAGTAATATAACCACACAACTAATCATCTATAGTAATATAACCACACCACTAATCATCTATAGTAATATAACCACACCACTAATTATCTATAGTAATATAACCACACCACTAACCATCTATAGTAATATAACCACACCACTAATCATCTATAGTAATATAAACATACCACTAATCATCTATAGTAATATAACCACACCACTAATCATCTATAGTTATATAACCACACCACTAATCATCTATAGTATATAGTAATATAACCACACAACTAATTATCTATAGTAATATAACCACACCACTAATCATCTATAGTAATATAACCACACCACTAATCATCTATAGTAATATAACCACACAACTAATCATCTATAGTACTATAACCACACCACTAATCATCTATAGTTATATAATCACACCACTCATCATCTATAGTAATATAACCACACCACTAATAATCTATAGTAATATAACCATACCACTAATCATCTATAGTAATATAACCAAACCACTAATCATCTATAGTAATTTAACCATACCACTCATCATCTATAGTAGTATAACCACACCACTAACCATCTATAGTAATATAACCAAACCACTAATCATCTATAGTAATATAACCATACCACTAATCATCTATAGTAATAAAACCAAACCACTTATCATCTATAGTAATATAACCATACCACTAATCATCTATAGTAATATAACCAAACCACTAATCATCTATAGTAATATAACCATACCACTAATCATCTATAGTAATAAAACCAAACCACTTATCATCTATAGTAATAAAACCAAACCACTAATCATCTATAGTAATAAAACCAAACCACTTATCATCTATAGTAATATAACCATACCACTTATCATCTATAGTAGTATAACCACACCACTAACCATCTATAGTAATATAACCAAACCACTAATCATCTATAGTAATATAACCATACCACTAATCATCTATAGTAATATAACCAAACCACTAATCATCTATAGTAATATAACCATACCACTAATCATCTATAGTAATAAAACCAAACCACTTATCATCTATAGTAATATAACCACACCACTTATCATCTATAGTTATATAACCACACCACAAACCATCTATAGTAATATAACCACACAACTAATCATCTATAGTATTATAACCACACCACTAATCATCTATAGTAATATAACCAAACAACTAATCATCTATAGTTATATAACCATACCACTAATCATCTATAGTAAAATAACCAAACCACTAATTATCTATTGTAATATAACCATACCACTAATCATCTAAAGTTATATAACCATACCACTTATCATCTATAGTAATATAACCATACCACTAATCATCAATAGTAATATAACCACACCACTGATCATCTATAGTAATATAGCCATACCACTAATCATCTATAGTAATATAACCAAACAACTAATCATCTATAGTGATATAACCACACCACTCATCATCTATAGTTATATAACTATACCACTAACCATCTATAGTAATATAACCACACCACTAACCATCTATAGTAATATAACCACACCACTAATCATCCATAGTAATATAACCATATCACTAATCATCTATAGTTGTATAACCACAGCACTAACCATCTATAGTAATATAACCACACCACTAATCATCAATAGTTTAAGTTATATAACCACACCACTAATCATCTATAGTATATAGTAATATAACCACACCACTCATCATCTATAGTAATATAACTATACCACTAATCATCTATAGTAATATAACCACACCACTAATCATCTATAGTAATATAACCAAACCACTAATCATCTATAGTTGTATAACCACAGCACTAACCATCTATAGTAATATAACCACACCACTAATCATCAATAGTTTAAGTTATATAACCACACCACTAATCATCTATAGTAATATAACCATACCACTAATCATCTATAGTAATATAACCACACCACTAATCATCTATAGTAATATAACCATACCACTCATCATCTATAATAATATAACCACACCACTAATCATCTATAGTAATATAACCACACCACTAATCATGTATAGTAATATAACCATACCACTAATCATCTATAGTAATATAACCACACCACTAATCATCTATAGTAATATAACCACACCACTAATCATCTATAGTAATATAACCACACCACTAATCATCTATAGTTATATAACCACACCACTAACCATCTATAGTAATATAACCACACCATTAATCATCCATAGCAATAAAACCATACCACTAATCATCTATAGTAATATAACCACACCACTAATCATCTATAGTTATATAACCAAACAACTAATCATCTATAGTTATATAACCATACCACTAACCATCTATAGTTATAAAACCACACCACTAATCATCTATAGTAATATAATCAAACAACTAATCATCTATAGTAATATAACCACACCATAAATCATCTATAGTAATATAACCACACCACTAACCATCTATAGTAATATAACCACACCACTAACCATCTATTGTAATATAACCATACCACTAATCATCTATAGTAATATAACCACACCACTAATCATCTATAGTAATATAACCATACCACTAATCATCTATAGTAATATAACCACAAAAATAATTTTCTATAGTAATATAACCATACCACTTATCATCTATAGTAATATAACCACACCACTAATCATCCATAGTAATGAAACCACACCACTAATCATCTATAGTAATATAACCATACCACTAATCATCTATAGTAATATAACCACACCACTAATCATTTATAGTAATGTAACCACACCCCTTATCATCTATAGTTATATAACCACACCACTAATCATCTATAGTTATATAACCACACCACTTTTCATCTTTAGTTATATAACCCCACCACTAATCATATATAGTTATTTAACCACACCACTAATCATCTATAGTTATTTAACCACACCACTAATCGTCTATAGTAATATAACCACACCACTAATTATCTACAGTAATATAACCACACCACTAATCATTTACAGTACTGACTGTTCAAAGTTGGGAATTTTGGAATCAGTGTTTGTCTCATCTTGTTTTGTCTTATATATGTCTTTATTTCTATCTTTTACTTGATTAAATCCTTCATGTCATGTTCTAGTAGATTGCATTATACGTTGCAGAATATTTTTCAACTGAACCCGCCAACATACAATGTGATCAGTACCTCTCAATGTTTGTGCAGAATGAAATAGATAATGTTCATTTCAAATATTCTCGAAAAACTTTGTTATTACTTAAAAATGTCATTGTATGCGATTCCATAGTCAATTGAAATAATTGTCCCACACAAACGCTATGAGGTGCTCTGGTGCTCTGGGGAATTCCATTATAAATTTCATTCTTTAATTCTGTATATGAAGCATTTTGGATTTAGGGCAGTCAAACTAACTATAAAAAGATTTATAACAGAACAAGAAGGTTGATTTATATTAAGTTCATATCACCAGAATAGAAATCTGAAAATCAAGTAGAAATCTACTTGAAAATAGTGGGTGGAGTAATAGTGTTTTCGCACTAGTCAAGATTCCTACACTTATAGTCCGTTCTAGGATGAGTGAAAAAGACCATATTTATACTAGAAGAAAACCACCAACCATCAACAAGCTAACAAACATACTTTCTTAAACATCTGCCCACATGGGATTCAAACCTTTTTGATGAGAGACATTGTGATCAGTAAGCACATGTTTTAGAACACTTGGCTACTTAGACCTGAATCTAATGGAATCTAGATAAGTTTTAAAGTAACAAAACAGCAACAAATTACCATTATACGGCAACAACTTTGCTAATCCTCTAAACTGCGGGTTTTCTTTGTGGTTTAAAATTCCTTCCATCTGATAGATAAATCTTTCCACCTCCAGATGGCGCTGCTGTGGAGACATATTACAAATCCCAAGATCACAGATAGCACCAAGGCAACAGAAGGCCCCAGGATATTCAGCACAGCAGTAGTATTTCTAAAAGTACATGTATGTACATCTGTAATTTTTACAAATGTATAAATAAATTTTTATGTTCATAATTTTTACAAATGTATCAATGAATTTTTACATGTGCATAAATTAAAATTTATATATCTGGTATGCATAATTGAAATTCTGTATATGATAATACTAATCATTTATGCATAATGCAAAAATCAATTTTCATATAAAATATCATAGATTTTAGCTTATGTAGAACCCAATTAAGTTTCTGAAAATTTTTGCACATTGAAAAATTGATTTATGCATATATTGAAATTGGAAATTTTAATGATATGCATAAAAAGGATTTGTGCATATTGAAAAAAACTTTCCTCATTAAAATTGATTTTTGCTTAATATGTAAAAAAAATTTGGAAAATTAGAAAAAATAAACTCTTCCCAATATCAATCTTGAATCAGATATATTTTGACAATGATATTCATTTATTCCCTTAAAAATGGATTTACACTCTTTTCACTGCAGATTGTACATTTTTTATTATTATCCTGTTTTGATTAAATGCTGCTTTTAATCTGATCTTGTACATTGCACACACACACACACACACACACACACACACACACACACACACACAATTGCTGCCAGCTCTTGGAACAATCCATGACCACTTTATTTAAAATCAGCCACATATAATTATGTCATATATGTCAACTTTTCAATTATTAATTTCCTTTTTGAGGTTTCAAGTACTTTTTTCTCCTAAACTTTTATAGATCTTGCAGAACATTTTTTACCTTCACATATACTGTAAAATTAATTGTATATCATTAGCAAATTTGGACCAATTTGTATAATACAACAACCTTCTTATCTGTACCTACCGATCCATCTTCAGGATCCGTAACTTCATACACATTTGGTTGAAATGGACGTTTTCCACATAGTATTTGAACATGCCCAACCTGTCTGATATTTTCATCTTCATGGTTTATGTCTGTTGGGGCTCGCCCACTGGCTGGCAACAACATAAAGAAGCAGACAGGCATTCTGCCACGTTCCTCTACATTATCAGGATTAAACCATTTGCAATCGTCGCAGATAGCTGTTGGTAGGCCTGTTAACAATAAAATTGCAATTCAGATCAACTTTGAAATTAGCAATTGCTTATTACTTCTAACAACAGAACCTGGATATACTGACAACAACAAAGCCAACAGTAACTGCCAACAGCAGAACCTGGATTTACTGACAACAACAGAACATGGATTTACTGACAATAACAAAGCCAAGAGTAACTGCAAACAACAGAACCTGGATTTACTGCCAAAAACAGAATATGGATTTACTGCTCAGAAGAGAACCTGGATTCACTGCTCAAAAGAAAACCTGGATTTACTGCCAACAACAGAACCTGGAATTACTGACATCAACAGAAACTGGATTTACCGACAATAACAAGGCCTACAGTAACTGCAAACAACAGAACCTGGATTTACTGCCAAAAACAGAAGATGGATTTACTGCTCAGAAGAGAACCTGGATTCACTGCTCAGAAGAGAACCTGGATTTTTTGCCAACAACAGAACCTGGATTTACTGACAACAACACAACATGGATTTACTGCCAGCAACAGAACATGGATTTACTGCCAGCAACAGAACCTGGATTTAATGACAACAACAGAACCTGGATTTACTCACAACAACACAGCATGGATTTACTCACAACAACACAACATGGATTAAATGCCAGCAACAAAACCTACAGTAACTGCCAACAACAGAACCTGGATTTATTGCCACAACAGAACCTGGATTTACTCACAACAACACATCATGGATTTACTCACAACAACACAACATGGATTTAATGCCAGCAACAAAACCTACAATAACTGCCAACAACAGAACCTGGATTTACTGACAAAAACACAACATGGATTTACTGATAAAGAAGCAGACAGGCATTCTGCCATGTTCTTCTACATTATCAGGATTAAACCATTTGCAATCGTCGCAGATAGCTGTTGGTAGGCCTGTTAAAAATAAAATTGCAATTCAGATCAACTTTGAAATTAGCAATTGCTTATTACTTCTAACAACAGAACCTGGATATACTGCCAACAATAAAGCCAACAGTAACTGCCAACAGCAGAACCTGGATTTACTGACAACAACAGAACATGGATTTACTGACAATAACAAAGCCAAGAGTAACTGCAAACAACAAAACCTGGATTTACTGCCAAAAACAGAATATGGATTTACTGCTCAGAAGAGAACCTGGATTCACTGCTCAAAAGAAAACCTGGATTTACTGCCAACAACAGAACCTGGAATTACTGACATCAACAGAAACTGGATTTACCGACAATAACAAGGCCTACAGTAACTGCAAACAACAGAACCTGGATTTACTGCCAAAAACAGAAGATGGATTTACTGCTCAGAAGAGAACCTGGATTCACTGCTCAGAAGAGAACCTGGATTTTTTGCCAACAACAGAACCTGGATTTACTGACAACAACACAACATGGATTTACTGCCAGCAACAGAACATGGATTTACTGCCAGCAACAGAACCTGGATTTAATGACAACAACAGAACCTGGATTTACTCACAACAACACAGCATGGATTTACTCACAACAACACAACATGGATTTAATGCCAGCAACAAAACCTACAGTAACTGCCAACAACAGAACCTGGATTTATTGCCACAACAGAACCTGGATTTACTCACAACAACACATCATGGATTTACTCACAACAACACAACATGGATTTAATGCCAGCAACAAAACCTACAGTAACTGCCAACAACAGAACCTGGATTTACTGACAAAAACACAACATGGATTTACTGACAACAACAGAACCTGGATATACTGACAACAACAGAACCTGATTTACTGACAAAACATAACATGGATTTACAGCCAACAACAGAACATGGATTTACTGACAACAACAGAACCTGGATTTACTGACAACAACACAACATTGATTAAGTGACAATAACAGAACCTGGATTTAGTGACAACAATACAACATGGATTTACTGCAAACAACAGAACCTAGATTTACTGACAACAACAGAACCTGGATATACTGACAACAACAGAACCTGGATAAACTGACAACAACAGAACCTGGATTTACTTACAAAAACACACCATGGATTGAAAACAAATGGATGCAAATAACAGAACCTAGATTTACTGACAACAACAGAACCTGGATTTACTGACAACAACAGAACATGGATTTACTGACAATAACAAAGGCAAGAGTAACTGCAAACAACAGAACCTGGATTTACTGCCAAAAACAGAATATGGATTGACTGCTCAGAAGAGAACCTGGATTCACTGCTCAAAAGAAAACCTGGATTTACTGCCAACAACAGAACCTGGAATTACTGACATCAACAGAAACTGGATTTACCGACAATAACAAGGCCTACAGTAACTGCAAACAACAGAACCTGGATTTACTGCCAAAAACAGAAGATGGATTTACTGCTCAGAAGAGAACCTGGATTCACTGCTCAGAAGAGAACCTGGATTTTTTGCCAACAACAGAACCTGGATTTACTGACAACAACACAACATGGATTTACTGCCAGCAACAGAACATGGATTTACTGCCAGCAACAGAACCTGGATTTAATGACAACAACAGAACCTGGATTTACTCACAACAACACAGCATGGATTTACTCACAACAACACAACATGGATTTAATGCCAGCAACAAAACCTACAGTAACTGCCAACAACAGAACCTGGATTTATTGCCACAACAGAACCTGGATTTACTCACAACAACACATCATGGATTTACTCACAACAATACAACATGGATTTAATGCCAGCAACAAAACCTACAGTAACTGCCAACAACAGAACCTGGATTTACTGACAAAAACACAACATGGATTTACTGACAACAACAGAACCTGGATATACTGACAACAACAGAACCTGGATTTACTGACAACAACAGAACCTGGATTTACTGAAAACAACACAACATTGATTAAGTGACAATAACAGAACCTGGATTTAGTGACAACAATACAACATGGATTTACTGCAAACAACAGAACCTAGATTTACTGACAACAACAGAACCTGGATATACTGACAACAACAGAACCTGGATTTACTTACAAAAACACACCATGGATTGAAAACAAATGGATGCAAATAACAGAACCTAGATTTACTGACAACAACAGAACCTTGATTTACTGACAACAACAGAACCTGGATTTACTGACAACAATACAACATGGATTAACTGCCAATAACAGAACCTGGATTTACTGACAACAACAGAACCTGGATCTACTGACAACAACAGAATCTGGATTTACTGACACCAACACATGGATAAAGTGACAATAACAGAACCTGGATTTACTGCCAACAACAGAACCTGAATTTACTGACAACAACAGAAACTGGATTTAATGACAAGAAGAGAACCTGCATTTACTTCAAATAATAGAAACTGGATTTACTGACAACAACAGAACCTGGATATACTGACAACAACAGAACCTGGATTTACTTACAAAAACACACCATGGATTGAAAACAAATGGATGCAAATAACAGAACCTAGATTTACTGACAACAACAGAACCTTGATTTACTGACAACAATACAACATGGATTAACTGCCAATAACAGAACCTGGATTTACTGACAACAACAGAACCTGGATTTACTGACACCAACACATGGATAAAGTGACAATAACAGAACCTGGATTTACTGCCAACAACAGAACCTGGATTTACTGACAACAACATAAACTGGATTTAATGACAAGAAGAGAACCTGGATTTACTTCAAATAATAGAAACTGGATTTACTGACAACAACAGAACCTGGATTTACTGACAACAACACAACATGGATTAAGTGACAATAACAGAACCTGGATTTACTGACAACAACAAAACCTGGATTTCCTGCCAACAGCAGAACCTGGATTTAATGACAACAACAGAACCTGGATTTACTGACAACAACAGAACCTGGATTTACTGACAACAACACAACATTGATTAAGTGACAATAACAGAACCTGGATTTTCTGCCAACAACAGAACCTGGATTTAATGAAAAGAACAGAACCTGGATTAACTTCAAATAATAGTAACTGAATTTACTGACAACAACAGAACCTGGATTTACTGACAACAACACAACATGGATTTACTGACAACAACAAAACCTGGATTTACTGCCAACAACAGAACCTGGATTTAATGACAACAACAGAACCTGGATTTACTGACAACAATAGAACCTGGATTTACTGTCAACAACATAACCTTGATTTCCTGACAACAACAGAACCTAGATCTACTGACAACAACAGAACCTGGATTTACTGACAACAACAAAACCTGGATTTACTGACAACAACAGAATCTGGATTTACTGACAACAACAGAACCTGGATTTACTGACAACAACAGAACTTCAATTCCCTTTCCTATTATTGACTTATGGCTTCTTCATCTTTCACACATACAAGTGAATCACAGAGTCATCATCAACTAGTGAAACACAGCAACATGTCATTTCCTTTCCTTATCACTGACTCATGGCTGCCCCAATCAAAAGTGCTTGATTAAGATCCCTTTAAACAATTGGAACACAAATTCAAACACTGATTTATCATTATTACAAAAAAAGTTTGCAATAATGGATAAATCTTACAATAAATTGAAAAATATTACATAGAAAAAGCGGATTTGGGGACTGTGGTTACAACTGAAATGTGGGTTATATTATAAAGGGGATCAGAATGAGGTTTTACTGATGTTTTCCCTAAATATATGTACTGTGGAAATAATGAGAGCTAAAGTAGTAATACCTATGTATATAAACAAGGTATGAAAGATTTCTTCTCCTCTTTTCAGTTATGTCAATTTTACATTTCTTGCAAGGGGTTATCCTCACTATGACTATCTAGAATTGCAACATGGTGGTAATATCATAATACAATAATTCTGGTTTTATGAATCACTTTTACAATCAAGATTGCAGCAAATTTTGAATTATAAAATCTTTTAAAATAAGAAATGCAGTAGGAAAACACTGATTTCTTCCTGAACAAAATATACTGTTATCTCATAATACCAAGTGGAAAATCAAACTGTTAAAGACATCATATTTTGGAGATAAAAAAAAGATTCAACTGATAAAATTTTGTTGCATTCATAATGCATATTGTATAAATTTTTACA
Source organism: Tegillarca granosa (assembly GCA_029721355.1). Lineage (NCBI taxonomy): Eukaryota > Metazoa > Mollusca > Bivalvia > Arcoida > Arcidae > Tegillarca > Tegillarca granosa. The sequence continues at coordinate 13,109,218 of CM056602.1, read as the reverse complement.
GTTTGTGTAAAAATACATGCAGTGGCATAACTGCCTTTATGCCAAAAGGCACGTGCCTACACATTATTTTGATAAAAATATTGATGTATTAAGAAATATTTAAATAAATTCAATTAATACTAGTTTCTTTTTCCAATGTTTCTACTGCATGGGTTCTCTTTTTCCCCGTTACCATTTCCTGTGGCGCTTATCAAACTTGACGTCACGTGGTATTCATATTATATCATGGGAATAACCACTGATCAACAGTTACAGATTATTTTCTGTATGTGTCAAGGCTGCTGGGAAAGTTATTTTGCAAAATGGCAAAATGATAAAAAACTATCTGAGGACTGAAATGGGACAGGAGAGATTTGGCCACCTAGCATTGTTGCATATCCACAGTGAAATTAACCATAGACTATGATGTTAGACACTAACTCAGTTTTCAAAAACACAAATCAGAGAAACATCCCGCTGTAAAAAAATTCATTTAACTCTGACAGCAATCTACTGAAATAAAGTCAATACATGTATTTCTCTTTAAGTTAACAATTTAAGTTCAAAGTTTTTACAGAATACAATGTGTAATATATATAAGAAACATGCCAAATTACGTGTTTTCAATTTAATATTTCAAAATTTTCAGACAGGTGGCAGATACCCCCTCTGCCATCGGCACTTTGTACCTCATACCCTGCTCCCCAAATCACACATTATCATTTAACCAGTCGATAATTATCCTCCTAATGACAATGAAGCAGAATCTCAAATTTTAAAGTCTCATGTATGACCTGTGGGTTCAAATTAACAACACTGCACTGAAATATCACACAAAATCCACAAAAGCAAAAGCTTAATTTTAAACATAAATAAATGATAGTAATAATAATAATAATAATTAATAGTGTAATAATAATCATTATAATAAATAAATAAATAAATAAATAAATAAACCTTATTCAAGTAATAAAAATAAGTACCTGGAAGTATATTTTTCAGATATCCTAAAAAATGTGACCAAACCATTCCCGAGGAGAAATTACCAGCTGGAAGTGCCACAGTCAAGTCCACATCAGCTGAAAATAAAAAATCAATAAATCAAAAAATGAGGTTAATCAGCTTAGCCATTGATTCATCAGGACAGTATTTATCTCAATAGGTTTCTGTAAAAAGTAGTGACTGTGAATAGGAATCTGTTCCCAGCAAAATTTCCTAACAACCTAGATCCTTATCTCTTACAGCTGGCATCAGTCTATCACATGGTATAGTTGCTTTATTATTCCTGGCCCCACATATTAAATTGCCGAGGATTATTCTAAGATCAAGTTTGTGAATGCTCGAGATGTGTAGGTGTGTATAATGGTCTGCCATATACTAGCATGCATTCAGGATGACTTTTTGATAAGGTGCTACCTCAAAGAGTCAGCATGTTGTAGACAAGCATATATGTAACCACTCGCCCAGTTACATTATCAAGTTGATACTCCATCCTCCTACTGCCAGTAAAGGAAAGAGTATCTAAAATTATGTGTGATTTGTCCTTGGTTTGGGTCCTCGATTTTCTGCTCTCGAGGCAGCAGCTTTATTACTGAGCCACCTAAGTGGTCTTCTCATACTAGGATTTGGCTCTGTGGGATTAGCTCTGAATAAAGGTGTTCATAATAAATTTTGTAATATATGTTACCTCCTGTATATATAAGTTACCTACTGTATTATATAAGTTACCTCCTGTATTATATAAGTTACCTCCTGTATATATAAGTTACCTCCTGTATATATAAGTTACCTCCTGTATTATATAAGTTACCTCCTGTATATATAAGTTACCTCCTGTATATATAAGTTACCTCCTGTATTATATAAGTTACCTCCTGTATATATAAGTTACTAAGTTACCTCCTGTATATATAAGTTACCTCCTGTATTATATAAGTTACCTCCTGTATATATAAGTTACCTCCTGTATATATAAGATACCTCCTGTATTATATAAGTTACCTACTGTATATATAAGTTACCTCCTGTATATATAAGTTATCTACTGTATTATATAAGTTACCTCCTGTATATATAAGATACCTCCTGTATTATATAAGTTACCTACTGTATATATAAGTTACCTCCTGTATTAATATAAGTTACCTCCTGTATATATAAGTTACCTCCTGTATATATAAGTTACCTCCTCTCCTGTATATATAAGTTACCTCCTGTATATATAAGTTACCTCCTGTATATATAAGTTACCTCCTGTTATGTATAAGTTACCTCCTGTATATATAAGTTACCTCCTGTATATATAAGTTACCTCCTCTCCTGTATATATAAGTTACCTCCTGTATATATAAGTTACCTCCTGTATTATATAAGTTACCTCCTGTAATATATAAGTTACCTCCTGTATATATAAGTTACCTCATGTATATATAAGTTACCTCCTGTATTATATAAGTTACCTCCTGTATATATAAGTTACCTCCTGTATATATAAGTTACCTCCTGTTATATATAAGTACCTCCTGTATATATAAGATACCTCCTGTATTATATAAGTTACCTCCTGTATATATAAGTTACCTCCTGTATTATATAAGTTACCTCATGTATATATAAGTTACCTCCTGTATTATATAAGTTACCTCCTGTAATATATAAGTTACCTCCTGTATATATAAGTTACCTCCTGTATATATAACGTTACCTCCTGTATTATATAAGTTACCCTCCTGTATATATAAGTTTACCTCCTGTAATATATAAGTTACCTCCTGTATTATATAAGTTAGCCTCCTGTATATATAAGTTACCTCCTGTATATATAAGTTACCTCCTGTATTATATACGTTACCTCCTGTATTATATAAGTTACCTCCTGTATATATAAGTACCTCCTGTATTATATAAGTTTACCTCCTGTATATATAAGTTACCTCCTGTAATATATAAGTTACCTCCTGTATATAAAGTTACCTCCTGTATTATATAAGTTACCTCCTGTATATATAAGTTAGCCTCCTGTTTATATAAGTTATCTCCTGTATTATATAAGTACCTCCTGTATATATAAGTTACTCCTGTATTATATAAGTTACCTCCTGTATATATAAGTACCTCCTGTATTATATAAGTTACCTCCTGTATATATAAGTTACCTATTGTATTATATAAGTTACCTCCTGTAATATATAAGTTACCTCCTGTGTATATAAGTTACCTCCTGTATATATAAGTTACCTCCTGTATTATATAAGTTATCTTCTGTATTATATAAGTTACCTACTGTATATATAAGTTATCTACTGTATTATATAAGTTACCTCCTGTAATATATAAGTTACCTCCTGTATTATATAAGTTACCTACTGTATATATAAGTTACCTACTGTATTATATAAGTTACCTCCTGTATTATACAAGTTACCTCCTATATATATAAGTTACCTCATGTATTATATAAGTTACCTCATGTATATATAAGTTACCTCCTGTATATATAAGTTACCTCATGTATTATATAAGTTACCTCCTGTATATATAAGTTACCTCCTGTAATATATAAGTTACCTCGTAATTTTTCTACAAGTTCATCTAGACAGCGTTCATGTATGTTATCCACCAATTTGATCCTACTAGCATTTAACATCACAGGAATCTTCGGAATATCATCTTCAGATATCCCATCCATCATAAGTAACATCAAACTCATTCTGTTAGTTTTCATGCTTTTCTCGAGTGCTAAAATCATTTCCAGTGATACTGGAATTTTACTGCTTGAACTCTGGGACAAAATTATCAAAGTCTTTTTACATCGGTAAATGGCATTAGTTATACTTTCAATCTCAATTCCGTCATGTATAATGTGATAGTCAGGAATGACATATTTGATGTTCTTTTTCTTTAAATACTGTAATATGTATTTTTCAATGCGTAACTTGTCATCAGGATCATATATGATTAGTACTTCAGCATCTTGTGCTTCTTCCAGCCATGAATCCCCTGATTCTGGATAACCACTATTTGCCTCAGCCATATTGATTCACTTGTTAAAGTTTACATAAAATCATTGTTTGTCAATCTGCAATGAAATAAGCAATTACTAAGCTTAAAATTGTCATGTGGTAAGACGAAAACATACAGAACTTTGATGAGGGAACTGCTGTAAAGCTTACAGAAATTGACAAAACAACTGGTAAAAGGTAACATGAAAACTCTGACAAAGGACCTGGAAAAAGGGCAGCATGAAAACTCTGAAAAAAGGAACTGAAATAAAGGCAGCATGAAAACTCTGACAAAGGAACTGCAATAAAGGCAGCATGAAAACTTTGACAAAGGAACTGAAATAAAGGCAGCATGAAAACTCTGACAAAGGAACTGAAATAAAGGCAGCATGAAAACTTTGAAAAAGGAACTGAAATAAAGGCAGCATGAAAACTCTGACAAAGGAACTGAAATAAAGGCAGTATGAAAACTCTGACAAAGGAACTGAAATAAAAGCAGTATGAAAACTCTGACAAAGGAACTGAAATAAAGGCAGCATGAAAACTCTGACAAAGGAACTGAAATAAAGGCAGCATGAAAACTCTGACAAAGGAACTGAAATAAAGGCAGTATGAAAACTCTGACAAAGGAACTGAAATAAAGGCAGTATGAAAACTCTGACAAAGGAACTGAAATAAAGGCAGCATGAAAACTCTGACAAGGGAACTGAAATAAAGGCAGCATGAAAACTCTGACAAAGGAACTGCAATAAAGGCAGCATGAAAACTCTGACAAAGGAACTGCAATAAAGGCAGCATGAAAACTCTGACAAAGGACTGCATGAAAACTTTCAGAACTTTGAGTAGGATAATGCCATAAAAACAAAACAAAAACTTAAAACACTCTTACAATGGAACTAATATAAAAACAGTATGAATAACATGAAGAAACTTTTACATGGCTGATCCATTATCTGTCATGGGCCGACTCATTAACACAATATCTGGTTAATTTATTCAAATGACCAAAGTTAGGGCAAATTGGAATAAGGATAAATTCATCAGCCTCACAATCAAGGTGAAAAAAGAAGTGGGGTTTAGTTGTATAACCTAAATTTGTCAAAGCGGCCAAGATTAAGATTTAAAAATTAAAATAACAACCAATTTGTTAAAAAATGGTTTAGATTTTATCTGGACAAATATATGATAATTTTTCTTTTTTTGAAAATATACACGATACTCTTCTACCAAAAATCATGTAAAAACGAAAGTAGAAAAATCCTCAATTAAATTCAATCTCTGGCAAAAATTGGACTTGTGTAAAAAAAAAAACTCTATTTTTCTACTTACAGTAAGAATATATTAAAAGTGGATCATCCTTTGATTTTTAACATGTCGATTTTTAGTTAAAAGTGGGGAATTATGACATTATTAACCCGTGTGGAAATAAACTTCCATAAATTCCCAACACTGAGGTCATAGGTCAAACTAACGTCACGTAACGATGTTTGATGAACGACTACTGATTATTTTTTAATATCTATAGATTTAATGTTTCAGATAAAACATTAAAGTTTTAAACTAAATAAAAAAATAAATAATAATAAAAAACACAAAAAAATATATATTTTATCACCGACGACTCTATTTTATCATCGGTCGAAAATAGAAACCGAAAGTATGCAGTGCGCATGCCGTTAAACGGATGAATGGTAAGAAAAAAGAAGATTACGATTTAGCCATGGAAATCCACAGGAAAAGACAGGTCACATATAGAGAGTATTTTACGTTTATTATTAATAATAACAATATAGGTCATGACATTTTGAACGGTTTGTTGAGATTAATACATGTATACCAGTGAACATAAATATATGTACTCATTTTTAGCTCACCTGGCCTATAGGCCATGTGAGCTTATGGCATGGCGCAGCGTGTGTCCGTATGTCCGTGTGTGCATGTGTGCGTGTGTGCGTCTGTAACTCACATTTTCGACAACTCCTCAGAAACTATCAGGCCAATATTAATCAAACTTCACAGGGAGGGTTATTGGGAGGGCACTTTTCAAATTTGTACTTTTGGTTGCCATAGCTATAGAAAGTAGGTCACTGTGACCTACATTTGAAAAAACTTAAAAAATCTTCTTCTCTGAAACCAAAAGTGGAAGACAAAACTGATTTGATTTTCAGCTACTCTAGAGTCTTAAGTATATAGTTTGTACAAATCGAGAAATTCAGCTGAAAAATAAGGTTACACGTTTTTGCGTTTAATTTTAAAAATTTCCTAAAATGGCTTCAAATTATTATAACTTGACTATATGAATAGATATTGACATGGGGTTTTCAGTTTTGACATTTTTCTTGAAATAACCTTCAAAATGGGGTCAAGGTCAAAGTTCAAGGTCATGACCTAGTTTGTAATTTGTGCAGATTTGGGCTATTTTCTTCCAAATTATAAGAGATATATAATATTAAAACATTGTTAAAATGTTCAGCAGGACAAAATGTAAAAAGGTACAAAGTTTCGTAACTGTATGATAATGTATGTAGGAGTTGATGCCCCTGAAATGTTATTTTTTGCTAAAAAAAAACTAAAATTGTGTGTTAGCTTGAAAACTATAAACTTTTTGTATAGGCATGTATTATAGAATATTGTAGGTATTGACATGATGAACATTTTGATATATGGTTCAAGGTCATACATTCAAAGGTCAAGGTCATGTGTGCATAAAAAGACTGAAACTGTTTATTATCTTGGAAACTATTAACTTTTTGTATGGCATGTATATTCGAATATTGTAGGAATTGATATGGTGATTATTCTGATATAAGATCAAGGTCTTACGTTTACAGGTCAAGGTCATAGATGCATAAAAAGACTCAAATTATTAATTATCTTGAAAACTATTAACTTTTTTGTAGGCATGTATATAAGAATATTTTATGAATTTTTGCAAATGATTTTGGATATATCCTCAGGTTGGCCATATCCTCAGGTGAGCGTTAAGGTCCATGGGCCTCTTGTTTGCAGAATGCTGTTAGTGCCATTGTAAGCAATCTGAACAGTTATGGATTGAACAGTTGTTGTAAGTGACCAGTGCATGTATTTTTTGCATTTTTAGGTGATTTTATGAATATTTTAAAGGGTATTAAAGGGTATGTTGTATGTTATAATCATAGTTAATTCCATCATAATCTATCTCAAGTTACATAATAAACTTTAAAACTTAATATATATATATATATACAAGTTTCACATCTAAAACAAGAATTCCACTGATTTAAATGTCTCACCAGGCTAGTTTTTGATCGAGTAGAAAATACATTAATTTAACATAAACTTTCACATTTGGACATGTTGCCGCCACCGCCTCCGACAACACCGGAAAAGTAACGCCTAATTCACGCCTTATGGCAATGCCAGGCTCGACAGTTGCATAGCTTTTGCTTCAGGATTAGTACTTTGCACTTGATTGATATATGGCCCAGATCGAGAGTGGCACACCTGACCCGTGCCCCTAATTTGTAAAAAGAATATCCCTAAATATGGAAAATTTGCACAATTTACTGACATAAAGACAATATTTCAAAGAGTAAATTTTACTGTCCACATTGCATCCTATGGTTGACTTCAGGGTGACAAGTGGTATATAATAATAATAATAATAATAATAATAAGCATGTCATAATTATTTAAAATCAATTATATGTAAATGCTTATTGATAATATTTTCAGAAAACAGTATATAATCAGTACACAGTTTGTGGCTTTATTCTGGTGTTTCTAAAGAATGTATCCAAAAATCATTTTTGAAATCAGTTTGAATGAGTGTACAAATTGACATTAGACAGACTACCAGCTTGACTGGGAGTACCAATGTTCTTTTAATTCATTTCAAATTTTATCGACATATAAGTCATAATATAACTTGTGACAATGTACTGTACATACAAAGGGTATCAATAGAAAAGAAAACACACAATACTTGGAGATATAATACAAGGAAAATCTACTAAGAATCACCTGTCTTCTGTTCCAACAACTGTTAAATAAAGGATCCTATTGTTTTTACTTGAAGAAAATCCTTGGGGTTAAGCAGGTATACTAGTTTTTCATTCTCAGATAGATTAGCAAACTCAGGATTTTTATAAATGATAACTTTTGAAATAATTCATGTAGTAAATTAATCTTTTTTGACATATAAAAAATATGCATGCACCTTTTCAAGTGGGGACTTATCTAAATATTGAAACATATCAATATCCTTTTGATATTGTAATCTTTCTTTGGCCTTGTAATAAGAATGGTTCACATCCATAAATGATAATTCTGCATTACATGAGAAGAGGTTTGACAAAGGTATCAAATTAATTACAGGATACATTTACAGGGAATTTGCCCAAAAAGGCTGAACGTGATTTTATTGAAAATATAGCCTTCTTTGCAATCTTGGCTAAATCTGTTAGACTTGCAATTAAATTAACATTATTTTTAATAAATGTTAATTGACCAGACATAATGTGAACGATATTAAGTCACCACATGTCCCTCATTGTTGATCAAAATTGTCAGACTCTAGCAAGAGGTAGCATTGGTCAGTTTTCCCTGCAGTTTGATGCTATAGAACCCACATTGTGATCAGTGAGTTACATGGAATTGATTAGTGAGGTTATTTGACATAGTTTCTGATCACATCAATTATCTTTGTAATAGGAAGGAGAAAAATGCAGGGTTGGACCAGGAATTGAACCTGGGACCTTCCGCACTATAGGTGAGTGCTCTTCAAACTGAGCTACCCAGACGGCTACATCTTTAACTTGGGAAATAATAAATTTACATTGGTCTTAAAACAATACTTACAAATCCAATCACATATTGTTTGTTAGTTTTTTTTAAAGGGACATTTTATTGCTTAAATGATGGCCTACTTTTGTGAGTTGGGGCCAATCTAAAACATTTGTGGCATCGTGATCATTTTTTTGGAAATCTGCAGTAATCATTTACAATATAAAGTCCGACAGTCTTCTAGGTAGGGTGGTTCTAGTGGCATTGTGATCATTTTTGTGAATCTGCAGTAAACATTTACAATATTAATGTCTGACAGTCTTCTAGGTAGGGTGGTTCTAGTGGCATTGTGATTGTGATCATTTTTGTAAATCTGCATTAATCATTGTTTACAATATAAAGTCTGACAGTGTTCTAAGTAGGGTGGTTTTAGTGGCACTGTGGTCATTTCTGTGAATCTGCAGTAATCAGTGTTTTCAGTATAATGTCTGACAGTCTTCTAGGTAGGGTGGTTCTAGTGGCATTGTGATCATTTTTGTGAATCTGCAGTAATCATTTACAATATAAAGTCTGACAGTCTTCTAGGTAGGGTGGTTCTAGTGGCATTGTGATTGTGATCATTTTTGTAAATCTGCATTAATCATTGTTTACAATATAAAGTCTGACAGTGTTCTAAGTAGGGTGGTTTTAGTGGCACGGTGGTCATTTCTGTGAATCTGCAGTAATCAGTGTTTTCAGTATAATGTCTGACAGTCTTCTAGGTAGGGTGGTTCTAGTGGCATTGTGATCATTTTTGTGAATCTGCAGTAATCATTTACAATATAAAGTCTGACAGTCTTCTAGGTAGGGTGGTTCTAGTGGCATTGTGATTGTGATCATTTTTGTAAATCTGCATTAATCATTGTTTACAATATAAAGTCTGACAGTGTTCTAAGTAGGGTGGTTTTAGTGGCACTGTGGTCATTTCTGTGAATCTGCAGTAATCAGTGTTTTCAGTATAATGTCTGACAGTCTTCTAGGTAGGGTGGTTCTAGTGGCATTGTGATCATTTTTGTGAATCTGCAGTAATCATTTACAATATAAAGTCTGACAGTCTTCTAGGTAGGGTGGTTCTAGTGGCATTGTGATTGTGATCATTTTTGTAAATCTGCATTAATCATTGTTTACAATATAAAGTCTGACAGTGTTCTAAGTAGGGTGGTTTTAGTGGCACTGTGGTCATTTCTGTGAATCTGCAGTAATCAGTGTTTTCAGTATAATGTCTGACAGTCTTCTAGGTAGGGTGGTTCTAGTGGCATTGTGATCATTTTTGTGAATCTGCAGTAATCATTTACAATATAAAGTCTGACAGTCCTCTAGGTAGGGTGGTTCTAGTGGCATTGTGATTGTGATCATTTTTGTAAATCTGCATTAATCATTGTTTACAATATAAAGTCTGACAGTGTTCTAAGTAGGGTGGTTTTAGTGGCACTGTGGTCATTTCTGTGAATCTGCAGTAATCAGTGTTTTCAGTATAATGTCTGACAGTCTTCTAGGTAGGGTGGTTCTAGTGGCATTGTGATCATTTTTGTGAATCTGCAGTAATCATTTACAATATAAAGTCTGACAGTCTTCTAGGTAGGGTGGTTCTAGTGGCATTGTGATTGTGATCATTTTTGTAAATCTGCATTAATCATTGTTTACAATATAAAGTCTGACAGTGTTCTCAGTAGGGTGGTTTTAGTGGCACTGTGGTCATTTCTGTGAATCTGCAGTAATCAGTGTTTTCAGTATAATGTCTGACAGTCTTCTAGGTAGGGTGGTTCTAGTGGCATTGTGATTGTGATCATTTTTGTAAATCTGCATTAATCATTGTTTACAATATAAAGTCTGACAGTGTTCTAAGTAGGGTGGTTCTAGTGGCACTGTGGTCATTTCTGTGAATCTACATTTATCATTGTTTACAATATAAAGTCTGACAGTCTTCTAAGTAGGGTGGTTCTTGTGGCATTGTGATCATTTTTGTGAATAATTGTTTACGTTGTTACTTCTGGCACATTTTTGTCTCTTTGCCGTTATTGTAATTGTCTTGGTAAATGTCAATTCCGATTTTAAACATTATCACAATGATAGTGATATGATCTGAGAAATCAAACATTATATTATCACTGTGTTCAATAACATGATTGATAAATAATTTATAACTGTATGTACTTTATATCATAGTCTGTAAGACTTGTTATGTGACCCACATCAATGACTAATGTCATATGAGCAGCATCAGTTTCAGACTTGTCATGTGACTCAGCATTAATGTTGGTCTATTCACATGACTAGCAATAATGTCAGACCTGTCATGTAATTGGTATCAATGTTAGACTTGTTAATTGATTAGCATTATTGCAAGACTAGTTATGTGACAAGCATAAATGTTAGACTAGTCATGTGACTAACATTGGTATTAGACCTGTCATGTGACTAGCATCAGTATTATACTGGTCATGTAACTAGCATCAGTGCTAGACCTGTCATGTGGCTAGCATAAATGTTAATCTTTTCATGTGACTAGCATCAATTGTAGACATAATGAAACTAGCATTATTGTTAGACATGCCATTTTACTCAGCATGAATATTAGACTAATCATGTGACTAGCATTAATGTTAGACTAGTCATGTGACAAGGATGTATGTTAGACTTGTCATTTTACTCACCTTAAATGTTAGACTAGTCATGTGACAAGCTTAAATGTTAGACTAGTCATGTGACAATCATTAATGTTAGACCTGTATCTTGTGACTAGCATCAATGTTAGACTAGTCATGTAACTAGCATCAATGTTAGACTAGTCATGTGACAGTCATTAATGTTAGACCAGTATCTTGTGACTAGCATCAATGTTAGACCAGTCATTTAACTAGCATCAATGTTAGACTAGTCATGTGACTAGCATTAATGTTATACCTGTATCTTGTGACTAGCATCAATGTTAGACCAGTCATGTAACTAGCATCAATGTTAGACCAGTCATGTAACTAGCATCAATGTTAGACTAGTCATGTGACAGTCATTAATGTTAGACCTGTATCGTGTGACTAGCATCAATGTTAGACCAGTCATGTAACTAGCATCAATGTTAGACTAGTCATGTGACTAGCATTAATGTTATACCTGTATCATGTGACTAGCATCAATGTTAGACCAGTCATGTAACTAGCATCAATGTTAGACTAGTCATGTGACTAGCATTAATGTTAGACCAGTCATGTGTCCAGCATTGATGTTAGGCCTGTGTCATGTAACTAGCATCAATGTTAGACTAGTCATGTGACTAGCATTAATGTTTGACCAGTCATGTGTCTAGTATTAATGTTAGGCCTGTGTCATGTAACTAGCATTAATGTTAGGCCTGTGTTATGTAACTAGCATTAATGTTAGGCCTGTGTCATGTAACTAGCATCAATGTTAGACCAGTCATGTGTCTAGTATTAATGTTTGGCCTGTGTCATGTAACTAGCATCAATGTTAGACCAGTCATTTGACTAGCATTAATGTTAGACCTGTGTCTTGTGACTAGCATAAATATTATGCTAGTCATATTACTGGCATAAGACCAGGAATCCTCAACATCTACATTCAGTAACAAATTTTTGGGTATTATGAATTATAAAAAGTATAATGTAATTAATATACCTTATTAACATTTCATGTTACTTACTGCATTATTATTGATTACTGATTGTAATGGCTGAAAATATTTCATACACAGGTACAGATATGAGTTTTAAACAACACAAAAAAAATCATCTCCAACAAATTAAATGTAAAGGAAAAACAAATTATACAAACGAACAAAATCAAAATAAATACAATAATAGATACACATGATTTATATGTGTTATTTATAAATATGTTCTTATAAAACAGGAAGCCAATCCTATTTCCTTGTCTATCAGTTTGGTTGTTATTATTTCATTTTCGGTTTCATGTTTTTTTTTAAATGTCACAAGGAAAGACTTGTAGATAGACCCATCCTGTTGATCCTCATTATGATGGCTAATATTATTATTTGTAAAGTGACTATATATATATATATGATATGTCATCTCAACAGTGCATAGTTTGTAAGGCTGGGACGATTTATCGTGAATCGATTAATCACGGTTTTAAGATTTTCGATATACGTATCGATACAAAATTTCAGATATCGATACAAAACGATTCTAATGTAAATCCGGGTTTGCGGTCTTTTCCGTGTCCGGTGTGAATTTTAATCAACGCCTCATGGTTAAATATGGCGACCGAACAGTCGGAATGTAGAGACGATGTTGTTGAAATAACAACGCCGTTAAAAGTCCGATGTGTGGATGCACTTTGGACATCCCGTTTACACGCGAGAAGGTCGTAAAATAACTGACAGGGACAAGGTTATCTGTAGACTTTGCAGATCTTCGAGTAGATACAATGGAAATACGACCAACATGAAAACCCACTTACTTCGTCACCATGCATCAGTTTACAAACCTCAGATATCAGAAAAAACGTCAGTCGTTAAAGTTGAACAGCAAGGTACAAGCTCGATTGATGAAAATACGGTGGCACCTCTAAAGAAGCCCGGTCAGATAAATATTAAGGACGCATTTGGATACAAATATCCATTTAATTCCCCACGTGCGAAAACACTTACGAGACAAATTGGCGTGTTCATTGCTGCAGATATGAGACCATTGTCACTTGTTGAGAATTCAGAGTTCAAGAAACTTTGTTTATTGCTTGACCCAAGATATAATGTCCCAAGCAGGAGGCATTTTTCTGATAAAGTAATACCAGGATTATATGAGGAAGTAAAGGAAAACACTGTAGCAAAATTGCAGCTAGCAAATTCTGTTGCACTCGCTACTGATTCATGGACATCAAGAGCTTGTCAGAGCTATGTTACTATTACAGCACATTTTACTGATCAGTTATGGGCTATTCAAAGTTGTGTTTTACAGATTCGCACATTAGATGTATCTCATACAGGCGTGAACATTGGAAATGCTTTGAAAGTTGCCTTGATTGAATGGAAACTTGATCATCACCATGACATAGCATTGGTAACTGACAATGCTTCAAACATGCAGATAGCAGCAGAGACTGCTGGTCTTTCACCACACATTGGCTGTTTCGCACATACTATGAACCTTGCATCACAAAAGGGTCTTAAAGTCAATTCAATGGCACGTTTACTTGGACGAATAAGAAAAATTGTTAATTTTTTCACCGTTCGACTACAGCAACTGCAGTTCTTAAAGCAAAGCAGAAGTTGCTAAAAATTGAACAGCACAAGCTTGTTATTGATGTGTCAACACGTTGGAATAGTAGCTACGACATGATAGAGAGATTTTTGGAGCAACAGCCTGCAATTATTTCTGCATTATCTTCTCCAGAAGTTAAAAGAAATGTGAAAGACATTGTAACACTAACCGAGGAAGACATTAATCAGGCAGAACAAGCAATGGATGTTTTGAAACCTTTAAAAACTGTAACTACAATCATGTGTGATAAAAAATGTCCAACTATTTCTATGATCATTCCCATGAAATATCGCATTATCGACAATTTGTGTGAAAATCCTGTTGATTCGAAGCTGACAAAGGAAGTAAAGCAGGTCATAAGAGATGACTTAAATAAGCGTTACTCTGATTCAGATGTAAGGGATTTCCTGTTACTTGCTGCAGCCTTAGATCCCAGATTTAAATCATTACCTATGTTGTCCTCTGAAGAAAGAGAATCTGTTTTCAGCAATGTAGAACTCCGTGCCATTTCCCAAAGGGACACAGTGCAAGTACGTGTATGTCAAATGTTTATTCTTATCATAAATTTGTTCAAGTCGTTTATAACTTATAACTTATCAGTGAAATTTTCTTGATGTGATGTTAAACACCATTCCAACTCCAACAACTCAAAATACATGTATACACAATGCACATACACTTGTAAAAGTTGACTCTGGTCAGTTGTCACATTTGACAGCTTTCAGTAGGCCTAGTTTCTGTTTCTTTCATTCATTACATTTTTAAATAAATATACTCAAGACTTGTTCATTTGATTAACTCAAGATCAGGTATAAATATATTTGCATTTGCCTTATTATATTGTAATGTTCACATTTCAAGATCAAGAATATGTTTGCAGTTATTTTATTATGTTTTGCACATGTATTTGTAATTTTGTACAACTATGTTTTTAGACCTTCATTCACAAATTTGGTTCTTATGTTTTATATTGTAGGTGAAATCTGAACCAGAGGTGGTACAAAATCCTGACTGTAACAGTGAGCCAGCTTTGCCATCATTACCTGTGGATTCTGATAAAGTAAACAATGACAAAAGCAACACTGAAGGTAATTCTACATTGTTTAATTTTAATTTCATTTTCTTAATAATTCTGATAGCTTTACATAATTATGGATTTATAGGAATAACT
The DNA here is from genome assembly GCA_029721355.1 of Tegillarca granosa. NCBI lineage: Eukaryota > Metazoa > Mollusca > Bivalvia > Arcoida > Arcidae > Tegillarca > Tegillarca granosa. Next base: position 13,094,027 of record CM056602.1, on the reverse strand, counting down.
GCATTTTATTTGATAATTAACTTGATTAAAATTAATTTGCAATTTATGCATATCAGCCGAATACTAGAAGATCAAAATGAACCAATCAACCATACAGATGGTGTTGAGATCAGGTGTTCCTGACTCTGCCCAGTAGATTAAACAGTGAAATATTTGTTTATCTAAGGAATTTTTTATTTGAAATAAAAAAGGTACATGTACTTAATGAAATGAACATCACCCAACAAACTGGATGATAAGATTATATTGATTTTTTTTTTCATTTTCAGAATTTTTTTATATTCTTAAATTTGACATTTATTTTATTAGACCTTTTTCAGTTTTGTACTAAGAGTTTTAAGTTATTATTATAATTACAATTGCCATTGTATTCTTTGTTTCTCAGATTGTTTTTGAACTGCATGCCATACAATGACATACATGCAGGTATCTGCTTGATTTTCTTATGAATTTATTATACAAAGTTTTTTTATTTGACTTATTGTTGTAGGATTGAATGATGGTCCCACACCACCAAAGAAATCGGCTATAGAGGATTTGCTTGGTGATGTTTATGTTGTATCGTGTACTCCTGGTAATCAGAAATCTGTATCTGACATAGTTGCATCAGAAGTGGCTGACTACAAGTAGGAGGATAATATTCCTTTGAGTAGCTGTCCATTGAAGTGGTGGAAGACAAATGCTGGAAAATATAAACATTTGTCAAATCTGGCTAAATGTATTCTTGGTATCCCAGGAACTTCAGTACCTAGTGAACGAGTTTTCAGTACAGCTGGTGATATTGTCACTTCCACAAGATCTTGTCTTGACCCCGAAACAGTAGATCAGTTGGTTTTCTTGAAAAAGAATATGTAATTTTATCATTTTATTACTAATTGGATGAAACTTTTGACAGTTAATTACCATAATTTTAAGTTTTACCTTCTAGTTCTAGTCATTGACTTGTTGTGTTGCCACTTGCCAGAAGAGACAATTTTGACAGTTGATACATTCAAAGAGTTGAAATTTAATGTTCAGATTTGCCTGTTTGAACTTTCAAAATTTTTTTTAATTATTCAGAAGAATTGGACATCAATCTGTGAATTAAATGAAAAAAAAAATAATGCAATTTTTCAATTTTCTGTTGTCTTTTATTAAGAAATTATACTCATGTCACTTTAGTTTTAGTATTGTGATACAAATCGTATCGCCCAATGTGTATCGAGGTACGTATCATATCGTGTCATACCTGTATCGTCTCAGCCCTAATAGTTTGTAGTCCATAACTCCTCTAAACTTTATCCAAATTGCATAAAATTTAACTTAGTTGTTTTGCACACATCAGTGATTTACATCTCTTATTTTGGTGACATTTGATGATTTTTTGTAAAATTATTTCTAGTGGAACTTTGTCATTTTTTCACAGAAAAAAACATATACAGTGCATAGTGTGTGTAAATCTTTAAGACACTTATGTTAAAATTTAATAATGCAGCTGTAAGTGCTTTCATGTTATTCACATGAGGAATAAATGAGTGGTTACACATTTTTCAATTTATTGAAGCTAAAAATTAGTACAGTAGAACTTTGATAATTCAAACTTCGATATTTGACTTAATTACTCCAGCTTAATTTAAACGACTACCCTGTGTACTCAGTACTGCATTAAAATCTTAGACTTATTGTACTGCTTTGTAATTTTATAAATTTGTTTACTATCTGTTCCTATTTTCTTACAGATGTAATAAATAAGTATTGCTGATAAACATGTACATATATGATATCTGATTCCCGATTTGATGTTCATTTACATCTTGATTTTAAAATAAAGGAACTTTTTTTTGCATTTGTGGTTGATATCAATTCTTTAATACATTATTATTATTATTATTATTATTACTTCAAAAGTATCTATTAGTTTTTATTGTTTTCTCTATTGCATTACATTCGAGTACCGGTAACTGTAGTAGAAAACATATACTAGTATTAAGGTGACATCATCTTTCAACTTTGATAACTCGAACACCCCGATAACTCGAAGCCACCACCGAAGTCCCATGCACTTCGAGTTATCGAAGTTCTACTGTAGTTTGTAAGTGAAAAACATGTACTAATAGCACCAACCAACACATCCAGGAATGTGATACAACATTAGTGTTGAGGAAAAAATGGGCAAGAAGTTAAAAATAACACATACATATATTGTAACAGCTGATTATAAATGTACTTACTTGTTCGGCAATATAATTTTATGCCATTGAAACTTTAAATATGTCTGTTATCATTTCATAAATTGAGAAATTAGTCTTTATTTACAAAAAGCTTCTAATTCCCATGTTACTTCCAATATATCCTAACAACAACATGGCAACCATGAATCACTTGGTGCAGATGTATATCCTAACAACAACATGTCAACCATGGATCACTTGGTGCAGATGTATATCCTAACAACAACATAGCACCACATATCACTTGGTGCAGATGTATATCCTAACAACAACATAGCACTACAAATCACTTGGTGCAGATGTATATCCTAACAACAACATAGCACCACAAATCACTTGGTGTAGATGTATATCCTAACAACAACATGGCAACCATGGATCACTTGGTGCAGATGTATATCCTAACAACAACATGGCAACCATGGATCACTTGGTGCAGATGTATATCCTAAAACAACATAAGCACCACAAATAACTTGGTGCAGATGTATATCCTAACAACAACATGGCAACCATGGATCACTTGGTGCAGATGTATATCCTAACAACAACATCTCATCACAAATCTCTTGGTGCAGATGTGTAACAACATGGCAACTACAAATGGCTTTGTGCAGATGCATATCCTAACAACAACATGGCAACTTCAAATCGCTTTGTGCAGATGTATATCCTAACAACAACATGGCAACCACGAATCACTTGGTGCAGATGTATATCCTAACAACAACATGGCAACCACAAATCACTTGGTGCAGATGTATATCCTAACAACAACATGGCAACCACGAATCACTTGGTGCAGATGTATATCCTAACAACAACATGGCAACCACGAATCACTTGGTGCAGATGTATATCCTAACAACAACATGGCCACCACAAATCACTTGGTGCAGATGTATATCCTAACAACAACATGGCAACCACGAATCACTTGGTGCAGATGTATATCCTAACAACAACATGGCAACCAAGATCACTTGGTGCAGAAGTATATCCTAACAAGAACATGGCAACCACAAATGGCTTTGTGCAGATGCATATCCTAACAACAACATGGCAACTACAAATCGCTTTGTGCAGATGTATATCCTAACAACAACATGGCAACCATGGATCACTTGGTGCAGATGTGAAGGTTTTGTTTTATTGGTGCAGATGTGAAGGTTTTGTTTTATGATTCAAAACCATATTTTTAAAATCAAATTGTATTTGTAAATGGTAGAATGTAATTATTACATGGTGTACTGGTGACCTGATATGGTTTTATACTTGGTCAGTGCAAACCTGGGCTTGGGAGAACATTTTATAAAACAGCAGTATTTGATTCATGTGTTTCACAGCTGTTGCGGAATCTGTAGTATAAATATTTCTGGCTATTCCTGGTTGAAATAATCGCAGACACTTATTTTCCCTCTCTTATAAACTATTTAAGTTAATAAAATATTTCTTAATATTGGAAAAAAAATTTCAAGTTTTTATTGGACCTGTACATGTATGAAACTTTCCCACCATAAACTGGAATACCTTTGTGGAAGCATGTAATAATAATATAATAAAATATCACATGACCAAGTACATTACCTATGGCATTTGTAGATGGTCATGTCTAAAAATTCTTTAAGTAATATTGATTCATTTTACTCACTTTAAGCATGGCCTTTACATTCAGTTTCAGAAACTAATTTATTTGTTTAGGTTTAACTTAAACTCATTTAAATATGATCACTAGTTGGGGACAGGAAAGTACAGAAGAATCCTGGGTTAAAATAGATCAGACAAGCAGAAATACATGTACTTGTATCATTCTGTGATGATAATGATGGTGAAGGTGGTGGTGGTGGTGATGGTGGTAATGATGATGATGATGATGATAATGGTGGTGGTGGTGGTGGTGGTGATGATGATGATGATGATGATGATGATAGTGATGGTGGTTATGGTGATGATGATAGTCATCATGATGATGGTGGTGGTAGTGGTGGTGGTGATGTTGATGATAGTGATGATGATGATGAAGTTATTAAGTATATTCATCCAGAACTTGGCCAACTGGGAATACAGTATGTTAATCCAATTAATCAAATTCCTGACAAGATTGCTTAGACATTAACTAATTCAAAGCAAGATATTATCAGTATTTATCCATGTTCAAGGTCATTTAGAAAAATGCCTATTACTGTTAAAGCTATCCCCTTGAAACCACTTTGATGTTATCTGTCTGCCTGCCCTTACATCCAGTGGCATTCTTTAATTTAAAAACCAAGAATCCTTAGAAGCCTAAGTAATGAAACTGAAGTCAATATACTTACTGTATTGCCATGTTTCCTTTTTGTGATCCACTTAAAATCAGGGGTAATTCTGCCATTTGCAAATTTTGCAAATTGCTTATTTTTATAATATTTATTCTCCCAAAACCTTGTTTTTTTTTTTGGCTAATATTTTTTGCTCCAAAATTTTCATTTATTCATTATGAACTTTAGTTTCTGATTCTGATGGCATTATACAGCAGGGTTCTTTATACTGCCATGCCTACCATGACACTAGACAACCATGACTTTCCTTTTTATAATACCAGTACTTGGCAAAAGAACAGTCACTACCAACTTACAAGTCTTGGGTATGACCCGGTTGGGAATAGAACCCACAACTTCCCACTTACGAAGTGGGCTCTCAACCACCTCATATTTAAAGAATGGAGTGGATTAATGGTGTTTTACACCCCAGTCAATAATCTTTCACTTATTTCGAAGCAGTCAGTTCTTGGATGGTGGAGGAAACCGGAGTGCCCAGAGAAAACCATCGACCTTTGGCAAGCGAACTGACAAACTTTCTAACACTAGGATCTGTCCTGAGTGGGATTCGAACCCAGGCAGTGAGAGGCACTGTGATCCGTAAGTGTGCCCTGTAGACCACTCGGCCACCCAGGCTCCTCATATTTAAAGAGGTATTTGGTATAAGATAGATTAAGCTTTTTGTTGTGACATGTGTGTATCATTTTGCTTAGTAAAGATTCATTAGTAACATGTAAAATGCTTTTCATTTCATAGATAGAATAAGACTGAGGGTAATACCTCAGAATATATATGTTTTATTTGTCCTCTGTTTTGAAGATATATGACAATAAAACAGTAATATATGACAGTATTATAGTAAACTACTATCCTAGCTAAGTGGTCTTGATATAATGCATCTCTAATGTTATATTGTTTGATCATTTCATCATTTGTTTAAACTTTTTCCTGAGGTATGGCTCACTAGTTTGGAAAAAATACAATGCAAAAAAAAAAAAAAAAAATAATAATAATAATAATAATACATGTAATAAATCAATAAATAAAGTAATAATAATTATAATGTACATTTACAAATTTTATTTTCTATGTCAATTTGATGAAAGATTTTTTATGTTTCAGGTTCACTTGTCATTATTAAAAGTTGGACCTACCTATAAAGACAGTGATGCAAGATTTAGCCAAATTGTTGATCTTTAAAGGAGGAATGATGCTAGGACACTCCTAGAATTACTAGAATTAATTCCAGCATCAAGAAGATGATATGGGTTATTTGATATAAAACAGTGAATAACACCATGTCTAAACAACCTTTACCATCATACAAATCATCAGATTTTGCCAAGACATATTTCAGATTTTGCCAAGACATATTTCAGATTTTGCCAAGACATATTTCAGATTTTGCCAAGACATATTTAATGGCAATGTCTGCAGTGAATTATTCAAAGAAGCTTGCGATAAACCTTGGAGAAAGTTCCAAAGTAGCTTGTTGCATGAACTACCACAAGGCTCTCCAAAGATACTTGTTCCACCTAATTTGTTATAAATTGTATTTGGATTCTCTAAAAAAGAACATATAGCTTTCAACATAAGTTTTTACAGAAAGTAGACAAGAATCCAAATTTAAATGGTGGAACAGATTTATTATTGACCTCAATGATCTTAAAAAAATAACAGAAAAAGACAAGAATATTCCGGGTTGCAATGGAAATGGCTTTTGTCTCTGTTTCTAGTACAGCAAGAGAGAAGGAAGAATCTGGCCTCTGTAGTACTAGAACATCTTACAGAAATGGTTGACAAAGAAGTATATGAATCGGTAGTAAAAACTAATTTTTTTATTTTAAAAATGTTCGTTTTATTGTTTCTCATATAATTTTATTCGAGCATGCAGCTTTGTGTTTTTTTGGTTATATTTAAAGAATATACTTGTCAAATTCAACAAAATACAGGTCGACCTGCAACAAACTGATGGAGGAGGAATTTTTAGTTTATCAAAGTTGCTACCTATGCACTAAAACATAAAACAGTGTTCATTTTTCACACCAAAATCACATTTGTACTTTGACTTGATCAGTAAATTAAATATTTAGATTTTCTTTAGAAAATGTGATATCATTTACATATTTTCTGTTGTGTACATTACCTAGTTTTTACTTCATAACTTCATTTATCTAGGTGCAGGTCACTGCGACAACCAAAGCTAAAAGTCTACAAAGAAGTACTGGTAACTAAAAGTAAGCCATAAAGAAATAATCTTATATGTAAATATCATTCAATCAATTATATATTGTTCATTGTTTTTGTTTGTTTTTATAGCATTAGCTATTGTGAGGTTCAAATTATATTTACAAATGTTTTTGTTTACATGTAGTTTACTGTGTTCTAATTATATAATACATGCCGCATTTGGTCCTACATCACAAGTGTTCCTTTTAAACCTTGTGCAAAGTAAAGCTTAAAGACATATTTAGTTATTTATGTCTTTAACTTGCAGTACTGTTTTTGTTGCAAGATTAGATGACATCTAGTTACTTGTTGTGGAATGCATTTTCCGCTGTTGAATACTTCATAATGAATGACTAGATGGACATTTTGAGATGTTAATTTAACCATTTAACCTATTTGGTTTATTTAATAAGTTATAGTACTGAACTATCAAAAATTCATATAAATTTTCTGTCAGAATAATAACAGTAATATATTAGCATGGATTTTGCTGAAAATAAGACAATTAAAATTAAACAAGTGGAAAGATATAAAAAAAATATCGGACAGTAGACATTTTTCAAACATACCATACCATCTGTTATACTTATTATGAAGCTGTATATAATGGAATAAATCAAACTGATTTGTACCTATATCTTTCTTTATTACTGTAACAATTGATAGTGATTTTTAGCTCACCTGAGCTGAAAGCTCAGATAAGCTTTTTTTGTCTTTTGTGCAGCTCAAGTTCATAAATTCAAAGGTCAAGGTTACAGCTGCAAAAGAAGACTGAGATTGTTAATTATCTTAAAAACCATTCACTTTTTGTATAGGTATGTTTATAAAAATATTGTGGGTATTGAAATGACAATCATTTGGATATATCATTAAAGATCATACATTCAAAGGTCAAGGTTGTAGCTTGAAGAATGAAATTAGTACTTATCTTGAAAACTATTAACTTTTTGTACAGCCATATATCTTAGAAGATTGTAGGTATGGATATGTGGATATGAGTCATTTTGATCTATAGTTCAAGGTCATAGATTTAATGTTCAAGGTCATATCTGCATAAGTATACTGAGAATTTTAATTATCATAAAAACTATTTACCTTCTAGTATAGGCATATATATATATATATATATATATATATATATATATATATATATATATATATATATATATATATATATATATTAGAAGATTGTAGGTATGGATATGACAAGCATTTTGATATATATTTCAAGGTCAAAAGTTCAAAGGTCAAGGTCATTACTGCACAAGAAGACTGAAATTTTTAATTATCTTGAAAACTATTATTTTTTGTATAGGCATGTGGTTCTAGGTCATACATGAAAAGGTCAAGGTCATAGCTGCATTAGAAGATTGAAATTGTTAATTATCTTGAAACCTATTACCATTTTGTATAAGCATGTATACTAGAATTATATATGTATTGTTATGACAATCTTTATGATATATGGTTCTAGGTCGTAGGTTCAAAGGTTAATGTCATAGCTGCATAAGAAGACTGAAATTGTTAATTATCTAAAAACATATTCAACTTTTTGTATTGGCAGGTTCTGATCATAGCTGAATAACTGTACTTAAATTTATAATGATTTGGAAACTACTTATTGTACTATTATTAATACATGCAAGTTAGCTTTTAATAAATGAACTGTGACTATATATTTGTGATGAAGTATGATTTATAATATAATATGAGGCTTTTCTGCTGTTTGTACTTTTTATTGTGGTCTTCCGATGGCAATATTCCAATCTGTAATAACAATCTTCAGTGGGGCTTCCGCACTATGTAATGTGTTGTGTATCTCTAAGTGTTGCGGGTGTGTGCGTGTGTTTGCTTACAGGCCTACCTTTATATATATTTGAATTTAATTATTGAATAATGTTTATTGCCAGGTAGATCTATAAAACGGTCAAGAGTCATTGACCCTTGTCCTGTCCAAATATGATACCATGCGGTATCTTGTTGTGAATCTTACCTAACAATAATATCTTTAGTAAAATCATAAAATTGTTGAATAACATTTAAGCCAGGTAGATCTCCCACATAGTGGTCAACAGTCATTGACCCCTTTCTTGTATAAAGACAATACCAGGTAGTACCTGGAACTTAGTGATATACCTGACAATAATGTTTTAATAAAGTTATAAAACAAATAGCCAAAGTAAACCGAATTGTGAAAAAATATTTTGATTTTTAATTTCTATAATTTCCAATATCATTACATACGTTCTATGCCCTTCTCAAAAAATAAAATTATTAGATAATTTGATTTTTTGTAGAGAATAATGATGATGTCCAACATAATGGGTATATAATAATAACATAAATATAATAATATAGTTCATCAAGTAGGAAAAGATTGCACACGCGAAACGAAATCACAAGTCCACCAACTGCAAAAGTTCACTACAGGAATATAAGGTTACCGTAGTCGGATTGCATACACAAAATAATAATAATTATTAAAAACAAGTGATCTTCTTCAAGGTGGAAACGTGCACAATGTTTATAATCCATATTTCAACCGAGGTTCATTCTGGCATCACATCTGCCTGGAAAGAATAAACTTATCAGCCTTGGTATCGGGCAATATCTCGGAAAAGAAGAAAAAAATTATTTGGACATACGTTCATTAAATAAGTAAAACAAACACAAACAAAACAAGAAATATCAGCGTAACGTACAATTTAACCTGCTCTACAACTATGGAGATAAAGGCTGGCAGATTTTGCCTTTTTGCGAATTTGTGCGCTTATCGCCTATGAAAATGTTTAAATTTACTACATATGAGATACTTAAAAAAATACGCAATTGAAAAATATATTGTGAATAAAATAGATTTATATGTGCATTTGCAATCTTACAGAAAAAAAAAAAATTTGCCTCACTAATCGCACAAGTTGCCTGTAACTTATAAAAAGTTACATGTGAAAAAAAAATACATGGTTCTCTCTCCAGGACATAACTTCTGTCGCTTAATAGGAGACAGGTTATAATGGTTTATTCTTAACCAAATACCCGTTTTTGTACGAATGAAAAAAATCTTAACAAACGATTAAGTCAAAATGATGTGATAATAACTAACTGATAAATCGGAATATACCATGATAGATAATAAATAATAATTATAATAAACCATAATATATTTAAGGGAAAATATCTTTACCTATACTCTTACAATCAGGTAATTTTTTAAAATACCGAAACAACTTTATTTTAGTTTACAGTTCGACACAAGAGTAAAAAAGATGTAGATACTAAACAAAATATAAATATTCATTAATTATTCAATACGTTTGAGTATATTATCCCCAAATCATTTTTACATCTCTAAAACTCAATTAACAAGATCTTTCATAAGCGTACACTAAAAGATGATAGTATTACAAAATACAAAGTAGAAAGTACCGTTAATTACATTTGACAGTATTATAAAATCATTACCAGTGGTTTAAACTAGGTGTCAACTTTTAAAATATTTAGACAATAAAAAGTACTAAACAGTGGCAATATGATCAAACATATGCAAATAATAATTTCAACAGAAAAAAATCGATACAATCTAACTTGTAAAAATATAAAAATAAAAATTGTTCACCATACATGTTAGAAAAAAAATATAATTAAAGATTATTTTTTGGTTTCAGACATTAAGGTGGAAAAAGGGGAAAAAATTAAAAAACTACTGAAAAAGTTGTTTCATTCCAACCGTGATTTACAGTTGTGCAATATTATCTTTAAAACCCATTGCATATATATGAAACTTCTTCCTTAAAAAAACTTATTATTTCTCAAAATTTTAGAATTAGGCGAGACCAACTGGAACTCACAGTTGCAAGTATGTATTTTCCGAAAATGTACCTATATATAATAAACGTTTTCTCGTTTAAATATTAAAACCAAACGTTCAAGTTGAAATTACTGTATCATCATTAAGCGATGCAATATGAGAACTTATGGAAAGTAAAATCTATAACATGACACATTGAACTCTTATAAATTTTGTACTTTCAACATAAATAATATGCAAGTAAACTTTTTGTGAAAAAAAACAAAACAAAAATTGTATATAAAAATTAAGTTGAAAAAGTAAGTATTAGCATGTTGCATGTCACTATTGACAACTAGTATTCCAAAACCTAAAACAGACATTGAACTCTTTTTTTTTTTTTAAATTAAGTTAAAGTTTTGAAAGATACTAAATATAAAAGGTAATATAACTTACAAACAAATGAATTGTATCAAATTTTTTTATCCAAATGCATGGTGTCCAAAATTTGTTTTCTATATTCTGCAATTTACATTGCGAAAGTTCAAGTTCATTCACTTTGCTAATAATTAAAGCTACATCTTTCATTTGTTGTAAAAAGTTTTTTGGAATTCCTTCTGCAGTGGTTTCGAAAGAGTCACAAAGAATTTTGGTCTCCTTCAAAAGTTTTCTGTTAAGTTCCTTGAGGTTGTTGTTGTCTTTTTGCAGTTCAATGATGTCCAAATATTGTTTTGTTTGAATGGAAACCTCTGTCTTGTTTTCTTCAGTGGTGGTTTCAATAGAATCACGAAGAAGTTTGTTCTTCTTCAAAAGTTTATTGTTAAGTTCTTTCAGGTTGTTGTTATCTTTTTGGAGATTCATGATGTCCAAGTTTTCTTGTGTTTGAATGGCAACATCTGTCTTGTTTTCTGCTGTAGTGGTTTCCATAACATTTCTTGATGAACGCATTGTTTTTGTTAGGTTGGTTATATCGTCTTTGAGTTGTTGTATTTGTACTTTTATATTTTCTTGCTCAAAAACCTGCTTTCTCATAATAAATTGAATAAGTCTGCGATGGTTTCATTCCTTTTGTGAATGTGACTGTCGTTTGTTTTCATCTTTGCAGTTCCGAACAAGATGTTGAAAACTTCCACAATTAAAACATCTCTTGAGTTCTGTGTTCATGTTGTTTTTTTTAACAGCCGGTGTGATCGTCTAGATTGAATGTTGTTGAAAATTATGTTGTGGTACCCCAAGTTCTTTTTGTCTTCACGGCGCCAAACTAAGTGATGAAGTATAATTTATAATATAACATGAGGCTTTTCTGCTGTTTGTACTTTTTATTGTGGTTTTTTGATGGCTATATATTCCAATCTGTAATAACAATCCTCAGTGGGGCTTCCGCACTATGTAATGTGTTTTGTATCCCCTTTAAGTGTTGCGGGTGTGTGTGTGTGTGTTGCTTAAAGGCCTACCTTTATATATATTTGAATGTAATTATTGAATAATGTTTATTGCCAGGTAGATCCATAAAACGGTCAAGAGTCATTGACCCTTGTCCTGTCCAAATATGATACCATGCAGTATCTTGTTGTGAATCTTACCTGACAATAATATCTTTAGTAAAATCATAAAATTGTTGAATAACATTTAAGCCAGGTAGATCTCCCACATAGTGGTCATCAGTCATTGACCCCTGTCTTGTATGAAGACAATACCAGGTAGTACCTGGAACTTAGTGATATACCTGACAATAATGTTTTAATAAAGTTATAAAACAAACACATGATGAAATGGCATCTTTAAGGATCCTTAAAGCCTCCTTAAAGCTGCCTTAAATGTCCCTTTAAGGACCTTTAAGGGGCCTTTAAGGATCCTTAAATATGCCTTTAAGGAGTCTTTAAGGACTCCTTAAAGATCCTTAATGGAACTGAAATTTTAAGGATCTTTAAGGAGGCTTTAAGGATCTTTAAGGAAAAATTTATATTTTCCTTTTTTTTTAAAAAAAAGCAATAAAATATTATTTTTATCATTATCTTTTTTAAAATTTTATTTTAAAAAACTATTGCATTTATTAATTTTGAAAAAATAAAGTGATAATAAATTAATTTTCTTTATATTATTTTTAATCTCAAGTTTTTAATTTTATTTCTTTTATTTATTACATTTTGTAGTCTAATTGGATTTTAATTAATTAAATAGAATTACAAGAAATAATATAATTAAAATTTTCATCTGTTATCCGCTCTCACTGGGAATCGAACCCTGGTCCCTCACATTATGAGTCCATCACCTTACCTATGTAGCTATGGAAGAGATGATCCTGATGTTGATAATTATAAAATATGTCTCTAACAATATGCAAATGAGATCGCGTGACTGAAAGAAAGCAAGTGGACATTTTTTATTTATTTGTGAAATTTTTTTTATATTTCTTTTAAAATATCTCTTACAATAAAAGGATCAAATTAATTTTATTTATTTATATTTATAAAAATTTCATATATAATTTTCTGCAGTCATCATTTTTATCTATATAAGAATTTTAATTGCATTAGATAAAATATGTGTTGATAGGAATGCATTCCAAAATTTACCTGTAATATACTAGTATATCTAACATCAATCAGCAAGATGGTGTTTGATGATCAAGTGTATTAATCACTTAATAATTAATGTTGATGACATCTGTTATTCTAACTCCTTTTACATGAAAATTATTATTATTTATATGTAATAATTAGAGATGTAATTGATACAGAAAAAGCAGTATGTAACTGTTCAAACAGCTTTTTGATTTAATAATTGGCCATAATGTCCAAAATAAATAAATAAATATAGATAAATAAATAAATGAATAAATAAAATAAAATAAAACGATAAATAAATAAATCAATCAATCAATAAATATGGTCTTTCCGAGTCTATTTTTCAACCAAAAAAAATTAACAGTAATTTTTTTTCTGGAATCTGTGGTACACATAATATACTAAGGTAATAGTGATATCATTCAGAAATTCACGGTGTGTGTGTGTGGGGGGGATTACCTATAATTCACCGTCAAGTTGCAAATTAAATACAGAAAGAGATAATAGTCAGAAATTGAATATAGAAAGGGAGGGCTGTTTTTTTTTTTTTAATTCTTTACGGGCAAGTCAAGAATTCAATGTACGAGAGAGAGAGAGAGAGAGAGAGAGAGAGAGAGAGAGAGAGAGAGAGAGAGAGAGAACTGATTAAATTGAGGTAGAGACAGATAAGGGGCATCAGCGGAAACTAAATATTTTAAAGAACGGGATATAAGGAACTAAATATGCTGATAAAGAGGAGGGTAGCGGATACTGAATATTTTAGAGAGGGAGAGAAAGAGTATCCACTTGTGTTTCAAAGAGAGAGAGAGAGAGTATCTACTTGTGTTTCAAAGAGAGAGAGAGAGAGAGAGAGAGAGAGAGTATCTACTTGTGTTTCAGAGAGAGAGGGGGTCAGCAGAAACCGAATGAGAGAGAGAGAGAGAGAGAGAGAGAGAGAGAGAGAGAGAGAGAGAGAGAGAGAAAGCTCGGAGATATCCGTGGAACGGAATACATTGTAGGAAAGAGAGATAGAGGAAGATCAGTGGAAACTGAATGTTTTAAAGAGAGAGAGAGAGAGAGAGAGGTTATCGCCGTTATTCCACTGCACTCCATCTTGACTGCAGAAATTCACATCCAACTTGGTAAAGTTTGTCAGTTAATGGTTATCTTCTGTGACTGGTTTCTTACTTCAATATGTTCACTTTATAACTTGTTCATGTTTGAAAAGAATAACCTTTTCTCTTATGTTCTCATTTTGTTTTAAATATTTACTTTACTAACCCTTTTTCATTAGGAATCGAAATTATTCGAAATCCGATATCATCATGTGTCAGTAATGAGTTCCATATATGTCAATTCAAAGACACTAAAATTTGATCGCTCTCTCTCTTTCTCTCCCTCTCATGCTTTATTTGCATATATGCATAACAATATCCCCCCAAAAAATAAAATAAAATAAAATAAAATAAAATAAAATAAATAAAATAAAATAAAATAAAATAAAATAAAATAAAATAAAATAAAAAAGACATGCTTAGATTATTTTGCGATTACTTTTATTTCTTCAGTTAATGTATTTTTAATATTTTAATATTAAAATTGTCTCTTAAATTCACTTCCAAAAACACACCTTTATTTTCAACACCCAGAGTTCAGGGTTAGGTAATCATTTCAACATGTTATTTGACTTCATAGTGATCTCATACCTAGATAAGAAACTGCACATCAAAGTCAAAAGCCGTGCGTGAAATCACCTGGGATCGATAATCAAACAAGTACCGCTGTATACAATTAACAAATACCGTTAATTACTTATGCTTACTGCCGTTCTGATGAAAACACGGGTTGTTTACCTGTACTGTGAAAACTGCACATTTTTATTTAATTCATTTATGAATTTAGAAACAAGTATTATTAGGAACAGACAAACGGCTCCTCTACAAAAACTTCATGTAGAAACTAGAATTCAGACAGGCGTTATCTATGTCTCCTATGTTGTATAAACTATAAAAATTCAAAATATACTAAAAACAAATCATACTTTTTAACTGAATTAATGTAATAGCCATCGTTACATTAATAATTAAAAAAAATCGAGTTTTTCATAATGAGACATCTTTAAGGATCCTTAAAGCCTCCTTAAAGATCCTTAAAATTTCAGTTCCATTAAGGATCTTTAAGGATCCTTAAAGATCCTTAAATATGTCCTTAAAGAGTCCTTTAAGGTCCCTTAAAGATCCTTAAAGATGGAATGGATTTAAGGAGGCTTTAGGGCCCTTTAAGGATCTTTAAGGACATATTTAAGGATCTTTAAGGATCCTTAAAGATCCTTAAAGGAGGGGTTGGGGGTTGAAATAGCCAAAGTTAACCGAATTGTGAAAAAATATTTTGATTTTTAATTTCTATAATTTCCAATATCATTACATATTTCTGATTAAGTATTGTGATAGTTCCAAGCCTGAGAAAACTTGGAAAGTTTTTCATTTATTTATAGTACTTCGTAAACCATTCTGGACATATCCTTTGGTGAGTGTTAAGGCACATGGCCTCTTGTTGGTGATAAAGTTTTAACCAGGATTGACTTTAAATAGTGGTAGCCAACCATACTGAAAGCCTCAGAGAAAAGATCTTATATTTTGGTTCATTTTTTTTTTTCTTCTTTTTTTATTTGTAAAAAATAACATTTTTGTTTTTTCATCTTTCATGTTTTAAAAAGGATGGTATATTTATACATGCTTTAAAATACTTTAACTAACCATCAAGATAAGGGAGGCTACCCAGCCATACTTAACTTCAAGATAAGGGAGGACATACTTAACCACACTTCATGATAAGGGAGGCTACTCCGACAAATTTTGTATCAAAATTTTCCAAAGGGTAAATCATTTATCATTGATTCTTTTTAATGGTTGTGACTAAAATGAACTTAACTAATGAGTAAAAGATGTAACATAACATTTTGCATGACTTGTATTTTCAAGTTTTTTTTTAGCATCTGAGAAAGACACCATTGTAATAACGAAAACAAGAGCAGTCAAAAAACCAATACATATTTATAGATAGAAAAAAATAAGTTCCAACTTGGTAGAAAGTAGATGTGTAGGCAATTTATATATTTACAAATTTTTCTTAACTTTGTTCTTTTTTTGAAATCTGAGAAAATGAAATTAGCTGATTAATTTAGATGACTCTTTGAAAACCTTCTTCACTGAAACTACTAGGTCAAATTAGAACAATGTGGTGAGTAAGGTTTCTAGGGGGAGTAATTAAAAGTTCTTTTTTTGAAGGGGATTAGTAGCATCTAAGATGGCTCCTGTCTATTTAAAAAACTAAAAACAGATAATAGCCATTACATGTGTATTTATTGATAGAACTGATTTAGTTCAGAATTGTTATATTGAAAGTAGATATCTAGCCATTAAATATAAGTTACAGTTCCAGTACAGGTTCTATTGTCCCCCCCTTGTTTATTTCAGGATGAGAACAATGGTTGTATGAAAAAAAGGCATAACTTCCTAGCTCAGTCTATCCCTTCACTCAGAATGATGAGTCAGACAATTTCTTGTATGAGTCCTTAATTGCAGGGTTAAACAATTAGCTAATGGAGAAATAAGCAGAAAAAATCAATTGAAGTTATATGATTAATTCTGAAAAAAAAGGGTTTGGGGGGGTTATAAAAATGTTAAAGCTATCTTTCCAAAATGATAAAAGATATTTTTCAATATATAAAATATAAAGTTGCTAAACAATTACATGTTGTTGTTGTTGTTGTAATGTTCTTCAATGTAGCATCAGCAATTTTTCAGCTTTTTGCGACAAGAGCAAGGTTATTGATCTCTAATCTATATACAAGTTTGTGATGTGCAAGTGTGTATTGTGGTCTGCCCTGTGCTTGTGTACACTCAGAGCTATTTTTGTCACTAGTGCCATGAACTACCTCAATGACAATGTTGCTTAGTGTATTTTTTATAATTCAGTTATTTTGTTTTTATTTGAATCGTATTATAATTTCAGACACTCGGGATGACAAAACATTATTAAAGGTGATAGAAACTGTGATTGACAAGGAGACCAATGAAATTATAAACAGATTACTGTTGGAGTCTTTTTGAAAAAAAAAATATATATGATATTAGCAATTTAGCTATTAAACTGCTAGAGGATGATAAAGGTTTTGTTTTACCTCAATATGTTTGCCACACAAACTGATTTGTCAATGGTTTTAGTCTCACCATTTCCTTAAATCATAAATGTATGCTTAAAAGTGCGTGTTGACGATTTTCTAGTGTTCAAATTTAGATTAATTGTTCTGTAAATGTTTTTGTTTATTGGAGCTTCAACATAGCTAAATGACATTTTCTTTCTTTTAGCAAAAACAGACCTGAACACATAAAATAACATGAGAAAAAAATAGAAAAATTTCCTTAAAAAACAAACCTATTGAAAAGATGAGGAAATGCAACACAACATCAACATCATTATAACAACTCTAACACTCGACAAAACAGATGAAACATTTTGGCACAGAAATCTGAAAAAAACAACACTTAAGATAGAAATTGTGAAAATTGGACAAATCTTAAATAGCAGCCCTGAACACACAGCATTAAAGTTAAAAATGAAAAAAATACTTCCCCAAACACTCGACATTAGGCAATGACAGCCACAGGAACCTTTTGGGAAGACCTGAAAAACCGATGCCCCAAGTCAAGGTATGCTAAAAAATCTTCACTGCAAATTGTGAGCATTTAGCACACTGCAAGATAAAAAATTCTGCCACTTCTCCTATAGCTGGTGACGGCTTGATATAGGTGAAATATTCTTTACTGTGACGTAAAATCCCAATACAAATTATTCAGTGTTGTTTTAGTGTAGGTATGTTAGAATTTGTACTTTTTTATATCATTAAGTGATAAAACCAAATCATAAAATGATGAAGTAAAAGCATATAACATCAACTCGATCATATAATGACCAGACCAAATAATATAACGTTAAACCGAATCATATAATGATAAAACTAAAAAATTATAAGAATAAAACGAAAATGTATAATGAGGAAACCAAAATTATCATGATAAAATGAAATCTTGTACCATTTTTGTTAGCTATGACGTTTCATAGTTTTGTGTACATCGTAATTTCGTTTGCAATATAGATAGGGATGGCACGATATATTGGTAAACCGATCGATGGGCTTACTCCCGACGATAATCGATATTGATTTTTCAAATATCGATAAGTTACTAGAAAACCCAAAACTTCAGAAAAACGATAAAAATATCGATTATTTAAAACAATGCCTGACTCGTTATTATTTATATTTATTCAAATAAGCTCCACTTGTCATTAGCTTCTTGTAATAACACAATAACATACAAGGTAAGTATATAGAAAAAAAATACTTCGTCGTCTAATTCAATGCATAATAAACTCCACGAGGGTATCAATAACTCGGTAGGCAGTACTTTGTGCTGTCAAAAAAGAAAAAAAAAACCCAAACCATTTAGCAAAATTTTCGACCTTCTAAATTTTTGGAATTTATTTAAAACTAAGGTTTGTGTTTACACGCAAAGCATTCCTTAGCTGGATTTGGATTCATCTAATTTTGGAACTTTAGATTCATTGATTTTCAACTGTTTTGCTTACGTTTTTATTTATTGAACTTTTTGGCCGTAGTGTCACTAATGAGGATTGAAATGTGCACATATGGCACATCAAAATTTA
Source organism: Tegillarca granosa (assembly GCA_029721355.1). Lineage (NCBI taxonomy): Eukaryota > Metazoa > Mollusca > Bivalvia > Arcoida > Arcidae > Tegillarca > Tegillarca granosa. The sequence goes on along the minus strand of CM056602.1, from coordinate 13,075,231 downwards.
ACAAATATTAATGCTATATATGTACTACCTCTGAGCGGGTACCGCTGCTGGTGGAGTAAACTCCCCGAAGGGTATCCATAACTCGGTAGTCAGTATTTTGTGCTGTCAAAAATACCATTAAATAAAACTTTCGCAGTCCTTAACTTATTTAAAACTAATTTTAGTTATCTAATGTAAATGATTCCTTAGGTGGATTTGGATTCATCAAATTTCGGAACTTTAGATTAATTGATTTTTCAACTATTTGGCTACGTTTTATCTATCAAACTTTTCGGCTCCTAGTGTCTTTGATAAGGAATGATTTTCCGAAATGTGCACATGTAGCAGAGCAGAATTAAACAGGTATTTGTGCTATATATATATATATATATATATATATATATATATATATATATATATATATATATATATATTCTCATTCATTTGGAAGACTGATTTCTTCCAATGTTTTAGAAGATAAACCTTATATAAAATTAGGATATAGTGAACAATATTCTTATTTAAGGCTTTTTGTAAAGTTTTTAAATTTTAATTCTTTTTTGGCCTGTGTAAATTACAATTTTGGTAATCAATCTTGAATATAAAAGTGGTCTATTTAAGCAATTGATTTAATAAGATTTCTTTTACAAATGAAACCAAAGAATAAATTATATAAGCTTATCCAAAATTTTACTGAGTCAGTACCAATTTTTTTTTTGAAGTGGGATTCATGGTTGTTTCATGTTTTAGATTTTTATTATTATTCTACCAATCTCTAGTTACAACTTGAATGTGTACTTGCGAGCATGTATATATCTGCGAATCAGCTCACTCTCTTTTTTTTGTTTAATGTATTTTGAACAGACTATAGTTTTAAGCATTTTGTCTTATGTGTTTATTCAAAGTATTAAGTGTAATAATCTAGAATAAAACAGGCAAATAGTTCATAAATAATTTAAGTCATAGAGATATCCTTTGGGCGTATCTGTCACAATAAAAGTCTCGGGTTTAAACCGGATTTCTCCGGAGTAATTCTGAATTCCGTAAAACGGCGAGGAAGCGACCTTCCCTTGGTCAATTCCCTACCAGCTGACAGAAATTTTAACCTGATTAGATAAGAAACGAAGGAAGAGATGCCTGTGAAAAAATTCAAAAATGAGGAAGAATAATAATAGTAAAGATTATGAGTAACGACAAGATGTCCGCTGATACGCAGACATAATAAAAAGAAAAGGATATTTTCTATTCGCAGAATAAATTTGCACAAATTTAATTGATTGTTTAAACTGTGCCTTTTAATCATTGATCATAGGTCATCAGTAATTTTTTTTTCAGACTTCGTTACTTTTTCTGTTTAAAGGTTAAATATTTGTATATAAAAGAATAATTAAAACTATAAATTGTATGCATCGTTGACGCATATTCTTTAAACTTTTCCTCTTAACATTAATACATAAATTTTAATGAAATTTTGTCTAAAGTTTACATGGGCTTGTGCAATGCATTGCAATAATTACCAAATCAAAGCAAGATTGACAAAATATGCCCAAATTACATGTTCTAATATGTATGATGACCTACTTACAATCTTTGTATTTTTGCTATTAGTTTTGTCATTTTGAATTTATTTCAATAAAGACAATATTTCTAAGGTTTAAAAGCATTGTGTTTAAAACCATTCAGGAACACGACTGTTTTTTTTACACTTTGTGACTATTTTGTTTTAGTTATTATTTTGTTGACAAAGGCTTGTTGAAGAACTAATTCTGCATATTATTATTTTCTTTTTTAACACTAAATGAAAAATATTTAATAAAAGATTTTTTTTCAAAAACTAAAACACCACATTCGTTAGCGAATTCAGCCGGTTTTGTTTAAATTTGAAATGTAGAACGTAGATATCAAGATCTTTAAATCTGAGATATTGTTGATGGTACATATTGTTTGCAGTCCGTATGGTGCTTGACAAGTTAACCAGAATTCCTGTTTGGCACTAGATATTTTTTATCTTGACTTACCGTTTTCTAAAAGAATGTTAAAGTTAAGGTTCAGTACTTCCTGTTTTAGATTGATACCAAAAGACGCAAGAACTTCCTATACGTTTAAGGAATTTAAATTTTTTGGTGAAGGTAGTTCTGGAGGATTCTCCATCAAACCAAACTCCTTAATAAGACATTTGACAGAACCTTTTGCAATAATAATGTTGTTTGAAGCTTTATTAGCTGGTTAACCCCTTATCGTTCGAAATTACTGTTCAGACTGTTAGAAGCATAAACAAAGGAATCCATTTTAGGCTTATTCTAAAATTTTCCTGTGCAATGAAATATTAGCCTATTTTTTTTATTATCTGCAATACAATAGAACTAACGAATTAAATTGTGGCATGAAAAATGCCTTACACACACACACACACACACACACACACACACACACACACAGAGAGAGTTTAATAGTTAAAAATGATCAATAGAGGTCACCTCTAGTAGTACACATCAAAATATTACGGGCATTAATCGTATTCCCTTTAAACTGACACCCATTGTCTAGGTTTCAATCCTTACATAGATATAACATATAACATAAAGTATGTTTGACGATGATTGGTCTATGTATCAAATAATTTTTATTCTTTTAACCACAACTTGATTTTCAAACGAGAGGAAAAAAGAAACAAACAAATCGAGGAAATGGTTAATAATTTAATATACAAATAAGGAAATAAAATGTTAAAAATATTCTAAAAAATAATTCTGCTTAAATAAAAATGCAATTAAATACAAAATAAATATCTAGAAATCACTTTGTTATGAAATTGTTAAAAATAGCATTTAGACTTTTCATTATTTTCGGTTGTTGCAAATTTTTTTCCACATACCAAACGAGTCTTTACTAGTTTTTCTTTCCAAAATAAATTCTATAAATTTGCAGATAATATGCATTTAAATTAGTCATGTATTTGGCTGTAACTAAAGTTTTTTTTTTCTAGATTTTTAAACAAAAGATATCTATTGCCTCGAGTGAACACTAAATCGAAGTGTGGAAACAAGAACGTCTTGTTTTTTCATAAATTTGAAAATTTTGGAATAAATTGCAGTTTTGGAAAGAAAAAAGAAAGTAAAAATGTGTGAATTAGGTAATAACTTATAAAAAATAAAAATCATTTATAAATTAAAATGTTATATATAGTTCTAGAAAGCATAATGTTACGTTATTAATTGTAAATTCATGAATGTCCTTCTGCTCCATCTGATATTTTAATATTAGCTATTAAGTGTAAACAATCATGTCCATGCCACTGTGGTCATTCTCAAGCCACGTCTTTCCTTTCCCGAAAGCTCTCAATACCATGCCAAGTGATTTTCCCTCCAGCTGCAGATACCCATCTAAATATGCCTGTGGTACATCTGTGTCATTAGTTAACTTTTTGTATCCAAAAAATCCTTTAAAAGATACAAAAGTAAAACTTATGTCAAAATAAATCTACATCAGTTTGATAACTACTCTCGTCGGGGACATATTTAAGCCATATATTTATTCTGGTGGAGTATCTATTTTAACCTGCTGTCTATTCTTGCAAAGGGGTTAACTAACCTGTTACCGATTCTCACTAGGAAAAATTTAACATGGATAATTCTCGCCTAAGGCCTATTATAGTTTTGTTTTATTTTTGCCTATTTGAAGTTAAACTCGAAATTTCTGTTCGATGTCAAAGTTTTAATAACTTTCAGTGATTTATTTAATATTTTTTTCAGTATCTCTGTTAATGATCTCCGTCGGTGAAGGTAAGCATTTAAAAGGACAAAGAAAGAGCCATCTTAAAGAAAGATAAGATTAAACTATCCAAAATTTGAGAAAATTTCTCCCGAAACGTACTATTCTTCTTGTAAAGAAAACGATTTTTTTCAAACATTATAAAAAGATAAGAATAGATACTTAAATAAATAAATAAAAATATATTATCAATAAAAAGATAAAAAAGGAAATAAAAATAAATATAAAAATGAATAAAAATAAAAAAGATATAAAATTGAATTAATTTTTTTTAAATCTTAAAAAAATAATAAATGAAACAGCAACACGATAAAATTGTAGTATATTATTATTATTATTATATATATATACATATATATATATATATATATCTATATATATATATATATATATATATATATATATATATATATATATATATATATATATTTATATATATATGCAACACGTTATAAAATTACTAAAACTTGTAACTCATTACTATGGATGGGCATCTAATAAATAGCAGAACAGTACCCTGGGCATCTGAAGACGACAACTAGATCAAATGTTGTTAAAGAATGCTTAGTGAATAAGGTAAGCTCAAGAAATAGAACTTATTTTAAAATCTACCTGTCTTACGTTATGCTCTAAATAATGCACAAATCTCTTGTCTCTTGTTCACAGACTGGTTATTTTAATTAAATAAACATATTACTTGCATATTTCCAAAATTGAATTTATAACAACTTTTTAGAATATAATGTTGTTGAGGCAAACTCTACACTATTTATTTAAGAATGATTCATTTTCTTGTGTGTTTTAACTCGAAACTGAAAAACTTGATCAGGTACGTGAAAAAAGTTTTAAAAAACTAAACCAGCAACTTTAAGACAAAGTCATGTTTGAGATTTTAAATAATAATAATAAACTATGAGCAAGTAAAATCAACTTTCTTTTTAAAATAAAGCAATTGCTTCTTTCCTGGGAAATGCAATATTTACCGGTATAATTACCATTTACTTGAATACTGCTTTCGCGTTATGTTTTATTGAAAATAATAAAGTTACCCTTTTTGCTTAGGTCGATACAGATGTTCCCGCCACTTTCTTTTTGTAAGCCATGTCTAATGATAAAAGCATCGATTTCTTCCAACATTTTCAGACTATCTTGACCTTTTGACTCAAACCCAAGTCGCAAAAATTTTGGATGGTAGGCCAATGAAACATTTTTATCACCAATTAGCCTATCATCTTCAGGACTCTTTTGTTTCAAGGCAATTTTGAGATCCTTAATGTCACATTTTGAATAATCCTTTTGTGGTTGTTTAGCCTCCATGAGATATTCATCCAATGTTCGGGTCTTGGTTTGGTTCAATTTGTTTTTCAATTCAATATTATCTTTGAACCGTTTTATCCACTTCTCGTATACTGATATATCAATGCAAATATGGGCATGAAAATGTCTTTCTTTACTTTGCGCGAACCACGATCCAAAATGGAATGACAAAACTGCTGGAGAGCCTACCCCTGGTACATCTGATAAATACTCAATAGGTACAATTCCTTGCATAGCCTTGTAGGTTTCGCTTGCAATATCTAACAATGCTAGTTTTTCCTTTTGATTCATCTCATACTGCAAATCAATTGGTTTGGGGTTTTCGGGGATCATCGATTTCAAACATTTTTTGTCGTATCCAGATTTTCCAATGATAATCACATGGGGACGTGGAGTATACCAGTCAAATGTTACGAAATACATATCATTTTCACAGAGAACTAGCTCCTTCTGCATGCTTGTTTTTCTGAAAATAATGGAATATTAGAAATTTCATTCATTTAAATATTTAAAGTTTATTTTTTTCCATTTCCTTACACACTTCATTACAAATAAACGCAATGAATTTGTTTACTAAATTACAAATCATGTCATTTATGATGAATCAACACGACTAATCCAATAAAAATTCTTTAACTAGTTATCGTAAGAGCAGTACACTCATACAAGTAATAAATAATAAAATGATTTATCTAAAAATAATAAAAACATCAAGTTAAGGGTATTTCTTTTTGTACCTGCCCTGCTAAATTGCCACAAATTTGCATTAAGGTCACTACCTTCAAAAGATTAAAACAAACGGAGACGAAAGATTTTAGAGTCAAGCACCTGTAATTCTACTAAACAAACATATACATACCAGTCTCTATGTCCTATTAAAAAGTATCAAAAAATAATTATGATAAAAATAAATAAATAAATAACTTGAAAAAAAAGTAAAACTTTTTTAAATTTGGCCAATTTATGAAACCATAAGGAAAATTGACACCTTTAATTTTTTCAGTAAACATATATTTCAATATACAAACTTTCTCGTTATTTGATCTTTTATTTAATGAATAAATCCTTGTGATCTGGTTTACCTTTATGATGTAATATTGTGTGGTATTTATACTAGAACAGACATGCGCGTTTCATGAATACACTGGTTTATCGAAAATCATATTGATTTAGAGTTTCCGAAAACCGCTAAATGCGTTTTAGATTTATGATGAGGTAAATATACATTTTTTTTATTAAAATGAAACTTTGTGTTCTTTTTATAAAATTTTTTTGTTTTTCTATTATTGTAAAGTACATAGGCAACGTTTATGCAGTGTTTCGTGGGTTCCATTGCATATGGTTTAAAGGGGATTGAATAAAACAGCCGAATTTCATTGATATCGTTTTCGTCATGCAAACGAAACTAATTTTCAAAAAAAAAAAAAAACCTACGAGCAATAACGTGTTCCATGATGTCTGATGGTGAGTTTGTGGTGCTTTTAAAAGAACTTCTCCTTATTTCCATTTATGGTCAACAAATATGTCCATTTTAATATAAACCTAGTTTTACTCATTAACTCAACTATGGCCTATAAACCCTTTTTATGCGAAATACTCTTCTTTTAATTTTATAAATGTACATGTATATTAATAAACATACCTTGCCGCTATTTAATTCTTTAATCAATTATCTAATCTTGTATAATTTTAACGTCCTTGTTTGTGTTTAGATGGTCTGCTTTAAATTTTCTAGGTTATGAATAATTTATGATAATAACAGACATGCGCATGTCACTAATTTAATTTTTGGAAAAGCACTCGTGTTTTGATTTTCAGGAAAACTAGTTGATTTACTTTAGACTAATAGATGAAGGAAACGTGTTTTTTTTAAATAAAAAGAAACTTGATTTTCTTCATTTTAAGCTGTTTTTTTTTTCTAAGAGAAACCTATTTCTTTTCATTTTCAAGTATTGCAATATTATAATAGTTTTGAAGACCTTAAATCCATTAATGTATAGCATGTTATAGCGGATGGATAATTCGGGATAATCACACAACTGTTGGCAGACTCTACACATGTAGCTTGCAACTTTTATCCAAATTCTTGTTTTATTTTTGAAAAGATGAATATAAGGATTCGTTTTAGTTAGTTGCACATCTTTTTTTGTTTTGTAATTTACTTTGTACAAAATAGGTAAAACCCATTATGTTTGGTAGGCGTAACTTTGTGACTATAATTTGGCTACATACCCTTAATAAAATTTGCAAGACCATGTTATAAAAAGATATATGCTAAATGTTTAGTTAAGGGGTAAATATATATATATATATATATATATATATATATATATATATATATATATATATATATATATATATATATATATATATATATATATATATATTTATATACTTGTCCTTCAATTTTTTTTTCAAAGCGCAGTAGTATTTGAAATTTGAATGGAAAAAATATTAATACGTAATGTATAGACTGTCACTATCAGTTTTTTTTGGTTTTATCTTCTAATATTTTGAAGTTAATGTACATTATAATATTTTTATTCAAAAAATGTATATGAAGCGTTAATAAAGTTTCACTAGTCAATGTACATGTATATTAATAAACATACCTTGCCGCTATTTAATCCTTTAATCAATTATCTAATCTTATATAATTTTAAAGTCCTTGTTTGTGTTTAGATGGTTTGCTTTAAATTTACTAGGTTATGAATTGTTCATAATAATAACAGACATGCGCATGTCACTTATTTGATTTTTGGAAAATCACTCATGTTTTGATTTTCAGGAAAACTAGTTGATTTGCTTTAGACCAATAGATGAAGGAAACTTGATTTATTTTAATAAAAAGAAACTTGATTTTCTTCATTGTTTCGCTTTGAGATTTTTTTCTAAGAGAAACCTATTTCTTTTCATTTTCAAGTATTGCAATATTATAATAGTTTTGAAGACCTTAAATCCATTAATATATAGCATGTTATAGAGGATGGATAATTCTGGATAATCACACAACTGTTGGCAGACTCTACACATGTAGCTTGCAACTTTTATCCAAATTCTTGTTTTATTTTTGAAATGATGAATATAACCGGATTCGTTATAGTTAGTTGCACATCTCTTTTTGTTTTGTAATTATCTTTGTACAAAATAGGTAAAACTGATTATGTTGGTAGGCGTTACTTTGTGACTATAATTTGGCTACATACCCTTAATAAAATTTGCAAGACCATGTTATAAAAAGATATATACTAAATGTTTAGTAAAGGGGTGATTCTTTATATATATATATATATATATATATATATATATATATATATATATATATATATATATATATATATATATATATATATATATATATATTTGTCCTTTAAAATTTTTTCAAAGCGCAGTAGTATTTGAAATATGAATGGAAGAAATTTTAATACGTAATGTATAAACTGTCACTATCAGTTTTTTTGGTTTGATCTTTTTATATTTTGAAGTTAATGTAAATTATAATATTTTTATTCAAAAAACGTATATGAAGCTTTAATAAAGTTTTCACTAGAGCACATTTAACAAATAAAGTCTTTCAGAATCACTATAAATTATTATTTGAATTGGAGATAATGCTTGTGAAAATATTTGCTCTTTCAGATACTTTGGCGGGATCGCAATTTTGACCTCATCTGTGACGTCCAATGCGTATTTGTCACATTTTCGCACATATTTATTTGTTTTTATTTACATTTCATTACTATAAACTTTATGATTAAACATTTTTGTTTTTTAACAATTAAAAATTTAAATGGCAATGACTATAATATAATTTTAGATTTACATTCAGGTGTTAAATACAATGCTTTTTGCATTAATGACTTGTACATATAATTTTTAAGATTTTCTTAGTACTTTTTTGTATATTAGTAAAATTACTGATTATTAAAATGAGTTATTTTGCTGGGTTAGCTGATATTAAGTAAATATATAACAAAATACTAGTTAAATTTTGATGTGCCAGATGTGCACTTTTCGGAAAATCATTCCTCATCAGTGACACTGATACCAAAAAGTTTGATAGATAAAAATCATAGGCCAATCTGTTAAAAGGTAAAGAATCTAAAGTTCCAAACTTATATAAATCCAAATCCAGCTAAGGAATGTTTTGCAAGAGGGAACAAACCTTAGTTTTAAATAAATTTCAATATTGAAAACGTCTGAAAAATTTGCTAAGGGTACATTTTCTTACAGCACAAAGTACTGCCTACTGAGTTATGGATACCCTTGGGGAGTTTTACTCTACCAGCAGCGGTACGCGCTCAGGAGTAGTAAATATATAACACAAATACCAGTTAAATTTTGATGTGCCAGATGTGCACATTTCAGAAATTCATTCCTCATCAAACTTAGTTTTTTAAAAAAAATTAAAGAAAAATTATCAATTAAAATGAAATTGCTGCGATAGTCAGAGGTTTTTTTTATTTTTAAGAATCGTAATCAAAAGTTTTGAACCTTTAAATCTAGTTTTTTTGAACGTTATAAACGGTTGAATGATTTGGAACAATCTCTATACTGTTGGCGATCTAACAGATTTAATAAATTTTAAACGATTCAGCTAAATAATATGTCAGTTTATTCTCGTTTTATTTTTGATGTGACGAATGTATAATTACAATGTAAGTCAGTAACAAATGACTTTGGTCTTATCTTTCATTCAAAGCCAAAGTGTATAATTTGTTATACCAATATATTATTATCATTTCTTGCTTTTATGTTTGTTTTTCTTAAATTTGTACCTTCAAATAAACGTTATTTACACTTTCATGGTTAGTGTCAACAAATTATAAAAAATTATATTAAAGCTTATGATTTATTTAAAATTGAAATAAATTGTCCAGTAATATTACCCAAATGATGTTAAATATTAATAATAGAATGCTCAAAACTCAAACAGATAAATCAACCAACATGAAAGAAATTAGACCTATCTGAGCAAACAATATGCATCCACCCGGTTTTAAATATTTTATTTAACATTTGATACTATTTATATATAAAGAGGTTTTTTATATAACTCGCACCAAGATGTATAGAATGAAGTTTTATTACCTAATTTAAATATTGATTTTTTATTGTGAAGTAGGAAAACTAGGTTTGCTTGTATGCGGGTGGATTTTTTTTTTTCAGAAAAACCATACAACTTTATTTTCGTTTTAATTTCTAGGTTTTGAATATAATACTATTCACATCGATAAATTGCAAAAAACATTTGTTTAAACATTTTCTTTGTATGCTAACCATATGTAGGTAAAATTTAATATCATAGATTTGTTTTTTTTTGTTTGGGTTAGCTTATAATTTTTACAGCAAGATTGTTGCAAGTGAATCAGTGAACTGTCATATTGTCGTGATATCCTACCTCTGTCAATATTATTGGGCAATTTCGGTCACGTGTTGACCTGATACAGACCATAATGTGTCACTTAAATTCCATATTTGGTCAGTATGAGTGTTATTTCCCTTTATCAACGTCAGATGCAAGCGCTTGATGAAAAAACACCTCATATTTATCACAAATAATAGGATCTGTAAGTCTCGTTTCAAACAACTTCCGGTTTATAACTTCCGGGTACATCAACAAAAAAGAGAATAATGGTTTACTGCTTTGCGATCGGATGTTCACATCGTACAGGGGTGAAGCAGGCGTGCAAGCTGTTTAGATTCCCTACAGATGCTAAGGATAGGAAGAAATGGATTGATAAATGCCGGTAAGTTTCTTTGATATTGTATTTAGATCGTATAAATGCTATGTAAACACGGTCATTCAGTCATCATAAGCAGCTGTACATGGTATTTGCAGACTTTACGAATATTGCGGCCTATTTTCAATCTGACGTCCGAGTGACAAAACATCTGAATATAAAACACCACTATCTTTATCGTATCATATTATCCAACCTGTAAATTTTATAGACAGTCATGTAGTTTTGTCACATAGAATGGTAGATCTATTTGGAACATTTACATATATTCACGTTTTGTTTCATGTGGTATCAATATTTTTTCAATTATTCGTGTCAACCAAAATTATTAATGGAAGACCAGAATCATATGCACAAAAGACATAAAATGTATTGTATGCATGAGAAGTGCTCGTGTGAGGGGCCAGTTAGTCATTGATAAAAAGCCTGGGTTTATGGGTCAAAGTGTCTCTCACTGCTTACTGTAGGTTTGAATCCAAGGTGGGACAGACCTGGGTGTGAAAAAGTTTGTAAGTTCACTTGCTCAGGGTTGGTTGTTTACTCCCAAAACTTGGTTTTCCTCATACATTCTGGACTGACAGTCTCGATATAAATTGAAGAATTAAATACAATCATAAATAATTACATGCAGTGTGTTTGTATGTCTTCTGGAATGCACAAACTAGCACTTTTGAGAGTGTTTCAGTTGCATGTTCATCATAGGTCAACACACTGTAACCAATCTTAGCTCTCCTATCATGTTGACTCATTGTGACATTGAGTGATTCAGTCCGTATTAATCTTTATGCCAAATGCCAATCAAGGAAGCATAATGTTAAAATCTTAAATTGCCAAAAGATTGCTCCTTTGTGGCTGTTTTTGCTACCCTACAGTACTATTTAGTGATTATTGCAACACACACACACACACACACACAGAGAGAGAGAGAGAGAGAGAGAGAGAGAGAGAGAGAGAGAGAGAGAGAGAGAGAGAGAGAGAGAGAGAGAGATTTTTTGAACATGATACTTTGTGGTTCCTTTTACTTTACTTTCAGGTGCTGATTTAGTTATTATTGCAAACAGCTGGCCTGGATGCATTCTTCGCTTTTGTTTCATACATTTAAGTAGAGTATTAAGCTAAGTTATTCTTTTATTTACATTATATCCAGCTGGTCTGGATACAGTGATTTTTTTTTTTTTTTTTTTTTTTTTTTTTTGTTTAATTTTAAATTTAGTAGCCTTTCTGTATGAATTTCAGAAATACTTAAGTTAATATTTCCAAGCATTTTAAAATTATTGACTAGATGTACAGGCAGAGTCAAAAGTCAATGCTGCTCTTTTGACAGCTCTTGTTTGATTAACTTCGCTGAAATAAAATTAACTGTCTGTACCGATATATTATTATATACAGTCAAACCTGTTATAAAGGCCACCCATGGGAATCAGTATAAGTGGCCTTTATGGACAGGTGGCCTTTATATACAAGTTCAGATAATATAAATAAAGAACAACTGGGATAGAATTGGCCTTTATAGAGGTGGCCCTTATAGAGAGGTGGTCTTTAAGGCAGGTTTGACTGTAGTCTTATTTTTGTACAAAAAGCAAGAATATCAGTTCATTTAATACACCTAGAAGTTCTGTAGGTTATTTTATTTCATTCCATTCAACTTAATGTTTTCAGTTTTTTTAAATTGAGAACTTTTTTGTAATTCCTGTTTTCTCCACCATACCAACCTTTTTCCTGACTGTGGTTACTACCATTAATAAGTGTGCCTGCTTCTGAATGTACAACAAAAAACTGAGATTATTTTTCAATATGCAAAGTATTTTATTTTGGTTGTAATAAACTGACTTAGAATTACTGTACATACATTAGAAATGTAGTCATTGAAAAATAACAAATAAAAATAACAAAGTTTTCTTATATAAAATGCTCAAATTGCAAAGAAAATGGTCCAACAATTTTTGTGTACAGCAAAACGCTAGATTTCCCAGAAATTCTTACACCAAAAAGGTATGTCTATACATCAGCATATTTACATCATATTAAACATGGTATATCTTTTACTTCATATGATTTTAGTGACAAGTTTCTAAATATACTTATAAGGCAGGCAAATAATGTGCACCAAGACTTAATATTTCCATCTTGGAATATTTTTTAATTTTAGTGTAAGTTTGAAAGTTGATATTTTAGGATTTAACCCATACTAGTAATAGTACTTGGTAAATTGCAGCATCAATTTTAGAAGGCTTTTACTTCCGATTATGACATTACAAAACTTCCAGGGTATGTTATATTTTTAGACGCAGATTAACTAAGAAAGAGGACCCAGAGCCGCAAACACCTGAGAGAGTTTCCACTCATGACCACAACTACCATATTGAAAGAAGTCACAATGGAGCTACTGGTACTTCTCTAGATCACAGCTATCACATGCCTGATGATTCTGTGCATCTAGAGAATCCAAGACAGGTGTCTAAAACAGGTAAATATACCTAATATGTTGGTTAATGTGATCATACTAGTGTGCTCAAACCTAATGCCAATAGTACTTTGAAAATACCTGCATGTATATTATATCACTAGAACTTGAATTAATATGGGAAAATAATACCGTATAATGGTGTGGTATACATGTAATTTAACCAAGATCAGTTTAAAATTTATTTGTTAGTGTAGCTACATAACAGGGAACATCTGACCACACTTTGCTTCTCTAGATATGAATATTTTGAGCCTTATTTACCATTTTCTGACTAAAAAATTGTAATCACAAATTGAACCAAATGTTAAATTTAACCATTCAACTGAAATCTAATATTGCTGTTTGTTAACTTGTTATTGATCATGTATTTAAATGTTGTTGGTTTTTTTCAGTTGAAGAATTGAACTATCATATTTTGAAATTAGAAAAAGAAATTACCACATTAAAATTGGAGAACATAAGAATGACAATCAATGACATAATTGATGATACAGATAAAGTAAGTTACATATGGTTATTGTCATTTACACATTAGCCAACAAATATCTCACACTGACTGGATTTTAAGGATCAGACAATTCAATAACTCCACATGTTTTGGAATATTAACAAATTATAAATTAATCATAAATTAAAAAATACCATTGAACCTTTAGTAACTATTGTGCAATGCTTGGATGAGTTATCTCCCTTCAAAATTCTTTAAATCAAGGCACATAGAAAGTCTAGGGGAAAAAAACCTGACAAAAATAATCAAAAATATGTACAAAATTGTATGACATAATGGGAAAAAATTACATTTTTCCTAAAAAATAAAATCTAAAATTAGGTCAGTACATACAACATTTTTGATCACAATTTTAACAAAGTTAAGCATTTGTTCTGTCTTACTAAACTGCCATTCACATTTAATGTGACTTATGAACTGTTTATTTGATATTTCAGATGTTGCTCTACACATCTTTTCCAGCTGACATATTCAATGTTATTGTTAATACATTGTACCGGTTTGTCCCCTTCAACTATTATGCTGGATGGGCAGTTACATGCTTTTCAGTTGAAGACCAGCTTCTTATCACCTCAATGAAATTACGTTTGAACTGTAAAGACATGGATCTAGCTGTGAGGTTCAACACCAGCAGAGCTACTATATCCAACATATAAATACATATATATCTGTTTTACATGAGATATTTTTTGAAGGTGTTATACAAGCTGTTGGCATTCCAAGTCAACTGAAGTGTAAGGGTTCTTTACCCAAATCTTTTGAAGATTTTACTTCAGCAAGAATAGCAATGGATGCCACAGAAATTATCCAGGATGTACCTTCTGATATGAATAGCCAATCCCTTTCATATAGCAGTTACAAAAGCCGTCACACTGTTAAGGCTGTAACATGTGTAGCTCCAAATGGAGCTTTAGTTTATTGCTCCAACTTGTACCCTGGTTCAACTTCTGATGCTGCTATTGTTGAGCACAGTAAAGTATTGGACCAGTTAAAACCTGGAGACATGATACTGGCAGACAAAGGCTTTAATATATTTGATAAACTCCCTACTGGTGTATCCCTCAATATCCCTCCCTTTCTATCTTCAAAAGGTCACTTTACAAAAGAGGAAGCAGAACTTTGTTACAAAATTGGTAGAAGCAGAATTCATGTTGAAAGAGCTAATGAAAGGATTAAAAATTATGACATCTTAAACCATATACCAGCTCAGTATAGGCATTTATCTACAAAGATATTTCAGCTGTGTTGTTGTCTTATTAACCTACAAGAAAATTTCTTCTACACAAAGATACTATCATTATCTATTATGCAAACTAAAAATGTTAAAGATGCTGTGACAATGGCCGTATACTTGTGCAAACTTTAATCCTATACTGACTATATATCTAATTCTACCAATATTAGCTCAGCCGAATTAAAGTCTCAGATGAGCTCTTGTCATCTATCTGTTGTTTGTTTTGGCTGTTCTATTAATATAATTTTTAACATTCCTATGATAACTAGCTTCAAATCTTTACATATCAATTTCATTGAGTTTAAAATGGGGAAATGATTAGGTACATAGAAGAAGATTGATGAATTTTATGTATTTGTCAATCTTAGAAATTTTTTTTTCAACTTTTTGTATAGGCAAGGAATATTGTAGGTATTGATTTGGTAAAAATTAATCCAACACAAAAAAATCCCATTTAACAGTAATCGGGTTAAAAATGCTACATATGTTACTCAAATGAAGGAATAAATTTGGTAAGATAAAATTCTACCATAAGTGATATATTTGGAGACCATGACATATCTTTCACAATTCTAACTATTTGTAAATCCTTCGGTGTCCACAACACAAGGTCACAACATTGAGTTCCTGTCAAAAACAGCTGTCCCTGGATCTGATGCCAGTAATCGTGTGTTTCTTTCAACGTCATGCGTCCATCACTGGATAATTCTGAAATTTTAATTAAAAGTCAAACTTTTAAAAATATTTGAAAATAAGAAAAACTTCAGTTGACACTACCAGAGTCTAGTTGTATGGTATCAATCTATAGATGATAAATTATTCAGTGGGTTTAATTTATGAATTCAATAGTGTATTACACCCCAGTTAAGAATAAATATCTGGAACTTGTCAGCTAAAGATGGAGTGACAAAATTTTTTGAAACTGCATGTGCTTTCAGCAATGTAGGGGGGGGGGGCTCTTTATTATTTATATGTAGAGAAGTGGTTTCAATTATTCTCAGACTGGTTGCTTACTACTAGTTATAAAAAGTATTACAAAAAATGATCATAGTCAGTTTTTATTTGCTTCATATTCTTATTGATATGTCTGGCCTATATTTTTTTCACTTTTTTTGTAAAATCTTATTTATTTTCATGAACTTTGTTTTTGTAAACAAACAATATTTACCCAAGAAAAAATCTTTCTTGACAGAACATGCCTCTGCCAGTGTCATGTCTTTGGCCGAGAAAGGGCATTTCACTTCTACAATATCGGGTGTAATCATCGGTTGGTCAATCCTTTGCAAGTGAACATTTGAGTGGCTATTAAAGTTCCCCTGTACAAAACCATCAGGAGAGGCCCCCAATATGCCAGACTCATGCAGCCATATACCTATTTGAAAAAATATGATAAATTAATAATCAATAATGCTAATCAACAACAAACATACTAATCCATGTCCGATTCATAATCCAGAAGCAAATTATAAACTTAAAAACTGACAAGTTAGACACCACAACATCCACCAGGGATGTGAGACCTGGTGCTCAGGAAGGGTAAGTACTTCCTTTTTAGCTAGCTACACCCGCCATGTGTGTTATCTAATGTATCAATAAATCTTAAATTGCTAACTGCTATATGAAAGCTAACAACAGAAGGATGCATTCTCTTTTTCTCCATAACAACCATCAATATTTTCTGTGGTATCATTATTAATGGCTTTAACCAATGAATTGGTTAGAATAATAAAGTAATGTTTCATAATGCACTGTTTTATTGCTTATATTGAATGTTTAAAGAAACATAAAGCTTAATAATTAGAACATTTTATATTTTGTTCATAAACTGTTTTGTGAAGGAAAATTGGCATTCATTTTGATACATTTAACGTTAACAGTATAAGTTGTGCATGAATGAACCTGTTGCAGATTAAATGTTACTTTTACTTACCTGTCTCAATCACATCTACCCCTCCTGCGCTACTATAGGCCTTAATCCCCTCCTTTTCATTTGCAATCCCCCACTGGATTGGGGCTCGCTTCTTCAAATTATAGGCACTCATTATTCTCTTTTTCAATGAAGTAGTCAGTCTGCAAAGAAAGTAAATAGAACATAATGAAACTACTTCTAAAGAAAAAACCATATCCTTAATAATTATTTATGCAAATTTGTTTATTAGACAATACCCATCACAGAACAAAAAGAACAGAACTAGTTTACCCTCCTAATGAGATATTCTTTTTCTTTCAGATAAACTTTATTAAACTAACAATTATCAGACATTATTTTTTTTACTGCAGAAACAATTAAATTTAGAAAGATAATTTATGTCCCTATATTGATAAATGACATATATTGAAAGATTACCTGTTACGTTTTGCAGCACTAATGATTTGACCAAAGTTTGAAGCAGTAAACCTCAGTTTTCTAACTGCAGCCCATACTGAATTTTCCCTCTGTCCTTTTGTTGAAAAGGCCACTTCTAAAATTTTTTCTGGCGACACAAGCAGCTGTCTCCTTAGCCATACATTTTTATCCCCAGTCCTCAAATACTCCTCGTTTATTAGCAGATCCTCAATGAGAGGTATTGGTAAAGGGATTTGCTGTGGTTCTTTTGCAAGAATCCAATGTAAAGCTGAAATAAAATTTTAACAATATTTTTATAAATAACATCAAATTTTAATTTTTCAGAGCTATATGTTGATGTTTCAACATAAAAATATTAACTATTTAATTTTGAACTGTTGCACTGGAGGAAGTTTGCAACACAACCATAACACATGAGTACTAAATAAATTTCCAACAGTCTTGTTTGAAATCCTATTGTAAGTTTTCCTTGCAATTTGATGTCAAAAAACAGACAACATAAGTCATGTCTAATGACATCACTTGATACAATTTCCAAGGCCTAACTTAAAAAATTCTTTGTTTGCTGTATTCAGACCCATGCTATTCACATGTGGGTAGGGAGGTAGGAAAAACATTTTATTTTATTTTTTGAAAAATCTATTACTTTGGAAAAAGTTTAAATTGGTTTCATATATCTCTTTTAAAAGACATTTACAATTATATTTCCTTACTACCATATAAACCTGCTCACAGGTCATCTCACTTGCCAGAGTTATTGCATTTTAATACTGTTTCTTATATAATTGTAAGAAATTTAAAAAAAAAGATTGCAATAAATTTTTTTGGGTAGGGGCATTTCAAGTGGGTCGGGCGGTCAACGGCAAACAAAGATAATTTTATTTTAGGCCCAATTACACCAATTTTTCTTGTATCTAGAAATCCTAGAATTCCATGCTTGTCACATGAGGCTTGCAGACTATTTTGCATATCAAATGCAAGTTCTGATAATATATTATCAGCCTTGATATTAGTAGGAATCTACAAAAAAAACCGTTTTTATTTCCTTGAATAGAGAAACTTTTTCATATTCATTACAAAAAATAAACAAATTTAATGTAAATAACTTAATACTGTAAAATCATTAACATTCATGGGGTTAACATTTTGTGATTTGGTTGTTCACTTTTCATGGGGTTAACATTTTGTGATTTTGGTTGTTCACTTGCAGTTTTTTGAGAAAATTTAGTGAAAGTGTTTATTGTGAAATTAAATCTGTATGGGAACCCCCCTTTTATATACTGGAAATTTCACTGACATTAAATTTTTGGTATTTTTTGCCCATGAAAAGAGTGAAATTAAATTCCCCATGAAAATTGATGATATTACAGCAAATTAATAAATCTAAAAAAAAATACACAACAACAACAAAAACTACAAAAACTGAACTATAACAATTTGGCAACCTGTAAATCGTCCCAATTGTCCAAGCTGCTGGTATAAACATGACCTGTCCTCATCATTGACATCTCTCTTGAGTGCTCTAGCAATTATACAGAATATACTAATGATGAAAATAATGTAAAGCAGCTCCACCTTTCAATTTTGAAAAATTAATTATAAAAATTTATTAGGAAAGACATGTTTTACAAATTCTTTATTAAATAGGTATTAATTTAAACATACCGGTATCCATTTTGTTTTGGGGGATAAAGGTCTGCCATGGTGACAGTTGTTCTGGGTGGTACCGATTTCGGATGTTTCAACCAACTGCATTTCACATCTGTCTTGCTGGCTCTTTTATATCTAAAAGTCAAAATGGAGGTATTTATAAACATACGTGTTTTTATGAGTGTGTAAAATACTTTGAAATATGGACAGTTTTGTCTTATTTTTTCTTATAAAGAGTTACATGTATATAACAATCTGATTAAATATTAATCACTTTCACCAAAGGGCACATTTATTTGCTCATTCTTAGAGTGTCCTCTATGAGCAGAGGTCATGTGTTCAAACCCAAGATGGTTGTATAAAAGTCTGGTTTTTTTTAAATTAGCATCTAGTTGAGCCTGTGTAAGTATAATATGACTTAAGTTTGGTATGCTTGATTGGGATGTATTGACTGTGTAATCTTCTACTTTAAAATGTGTTTTGGATGTGAGCTAGAACAAGGCACAGCATAAGACACAAGTCTTTAGCTTGAAAACAAATGAATTACTTATTTGTTTTACAGAATGTGGAATATTGTTATTAGGACATATGAAATTAATTTCTAGATTTCAATACCCATCCAACCATTTTTTTTAGCTGTGCCAGATCTTTTTATTTAATGCTTCTGAAAATCCGATTTTGACTTAAAAATTTGATTGTTACTTGGATTAATCCGTTTTTTGTTCATTTTAAGGTGTCTTTCATTTTGAGTGAAATCATTCACTTGTTGTATGTTGTGGGCATTTTCTTCTATATATTTTGAGACAAATTTTGGTGAAAATCTTGAAATTGAATATGGCCTTACATACCCAAATAATAATGTTGCTGCTACATGATGACACTTGTACTGTCCCATTGGGCACTCACAAAAGGAAGATGAAACTATTCCATTATCTTCAAGAAATATCTGCAATATAATGAATTTTTATTATTTTTTACATTCAGAAGTTTATCTGACCCTACAAACTTCTATGTCTGATGGTTGTGTTTACCAGTCATTTGGCATAACAGTGTGTAGGGTCAGAGAACTCTGTAGTAATTTAGCTCATGCTATGGTTTATATTTACACTGAATTTATTATATATTGATGGAACTGATGCAAGTTTTAATTTATGTTTTGATTTTGTTGCTTGTATGTATTATTGGCATAATTTTTGTACATTCCTTCAGAGTATCTTGTAGTGATGCTTGCATTTAGTGCATGTGTATTTGTCATGATGGCACCACTGGTCATTAAAGTATATACTTTTTATATAAATTTTGAGTCTGTACAACGGTTCTTTGTATTTATTAAAGCGCTTACCATAATGCACAAATAAAATAAAAATTCATTCATCCAGTAATACAAGTTATCGGGGTTTTCTTCTTTTTGTATCTATAGATGTAAAGTATACATCGAAACAGCAGTAGTCATGCAATGTAAAAATGAATTACCTGTACTTTATACGAAGTGTCTCTCATTGATGCCTGTACACTGGAATTAACAACATTAATCTCCTGATCGAAAACAAACCGTAACACTCGACCGCTTTCTACCGCCGCCTCACTCTTACGAGTTAACTTGGTCTGACCCTCGATGTATTTAGAGTAGTAGAGAATTGACAGTGCCATAGCGTCCTTATCAACTAATGATGTACCCGGAAGTGACCTATCAACGGAAATTCTCGTAGGTCACGTGACGAGACTTACAGACCCTATTACAGCAAATCTGGAATCGAGTAAAAATATGTTGATATGACACAAGGTATTTGATGTCTAGAAACAAGAGTAAATTTACTTTTTCACGAAATTTGATATAATTTTAAGGTAACCTTTATTTTATCGAACAGAAACAAGGTATTCTAAGCAAGACCAACTTTATCATGTCATTTTGTACATCGGTTCAAATTGCTCAAACATATTATTTTTTTAATAATGATCGGTAGGATAGAAGCTTTCTTCAGCATGCAAAGGATCTAATATTGCTTGTTCCGAACAAAATTAAGAAAAAGAAATAAAAATTCTCATCAAAGGCTTTCCACTTGTCATGATCAGAGTATTATGCCACTGTACATGCATTTACCGCTGTTTTTCAAGTTTTTGGTAGGGTATGATCGTTACAAAGTAGGTAGGTGACATGCGCTTTGTTTTCGTCCGATATGGATTTTACTGATCCATTTTAAACCGTATTAGAATATCAATAACAATATCAAGTGTTTTGGAAAGAAAAACTTAATTATCCTTATGTGTAGAAGTATAATTTTAACACTAGCTTTTAAAAATATAAATACGTATTCAGCAACTGTTATGTGCAAAAATTTAAAACTGCTAAATCGTTTGTCACATTTTAGTAGAAATCCAAAATCATTAAGAAAACACAGAATAAAGAATGCTTATAACTGACAACAAACAAAGAACTGAAAATAGTTGTGTAGGACATAAATAAAGTTCTCTGTATTATATTTAGTAAAGTGACTCAAAATGTTGCATTTAATTTTTTTAATGGTCACAAAAACTATGCATGTTTGTTTTGGATATTTAATTGTTTCACAATAACAAGTGTATAGTTATTGTTGTATTTTTATTGCTTGTTTTTCTGTTTCAAATGACATTTTAGTTATTTTTACAGCATTAATTTGTGAAAATAACCTTAAATTTAGCTATAAATTCACTTTATTGTTTTAAGAGTATTTTAATTTTGCTGATACTCTTTGCAGAATAACCACATCTGGTTGTATGTAATGCTTCTGGCTCTGTCAGTAAATTGCAAGTACTTTTTATAAAGTTATCTCCGGTTTTTGTGTATAGAAATTAGTTTGAAAAAGGAAAATAAAAAGACTTGATAACGTAAACCACATTACATCTTGTTTTGGAGAATTTGTCTAGTCGACAGATATGTGCATTTTCACTTAAAAAGACTGATATTTTAGAAAAAGACTGGAAACTAAGAGAGGATGAATTGTTGAGTTTCAATAGTTGGCATGTAAATTTTTATCACAGTGTGTGAAAAACTTGTTGATTTTAACCTTTAAATATTCGCAGTTCATATAAATTAGAGAGAAAAATCTTTGTCGAAATACACTAAGGACATTCCTTTTCTTATGAAACATTCTGCCAAACATACAATGCCTCCTTGAAAAAGACGCAGTTTTTTTGCACAACTAAAGTTGACATGAAAATTTTAGAAATCAAACTGTTAAACCTTGTTATGTGTGAAGCTCTAATAAAGCGATGTTCTCTAAGGTTGTTAATCTAAATCTTAAATATTTGCTTCTGTTTGACAAACGTGAAAAAAAAAAAAAAATAAAACAAAAATTTTTTCTTTCAATACATAAATTGTAATAGTAAACACAAATATATAACACAAATAAATGCTAAGTTTTGATGTGCCATATGTGCACATTTCGGAAAATAATTCTTCATCAGTGACACTAGGGGTCGAAAAGCTTGATAAAGCGAAACAGTTGAAAAATAATACATCTAAGGTTTGACAGAATGTAGATGACTTTGAAATAAAATTTGTATCAAATTGGTTTACCATGGAGCTGTCTTAACTTTTGAAATTTATTTAAAACTAAGGTTTGTTCCTTCATGCAAAGCATTCTTAAGCTGGATTTGGATTCATATAACTTTTGAACTTTAGTTTCATTTATATTTAACATTTTCCATCTATCAAACTTTTCGGTCCCTTATTTATCGATGAGAAATTATTTCCCAAAATGTGCATATATGGCACATAACCACATCACAGGTATTTTTGTTATATGCCTTCTACCAGTGAAAGGATACCGCTGCTGGTTGAGTTAACTCCCCGAGGGTATCCTTAAGTCAATAGGCAGTTTTTTGTTATGTCAGAAAATGTACTATGTAGCAGAATTTTCAGCCGTCTTAATTTTTGAAATTTATTTAAAACTAAGGTGTGTTCTCTCATGAAGAAGGAATAAAGTTTAATGTAAATATATAACACATTGACCCAATAGATTTTGATGTGCCAAATGTGCACATTTCGGAAATTCATTACTCATCAGTGACACTAAGACCAAAAAGTTTGATAGATAAAAACATAAGCCAAAAAGTTGAAAATTAATGAATCTAAAGTTCCAAACGATATAAATCCAAATCCAGCTAAGGAATGCTTTGCATGAGGGAACAAACCTTAGTTTTAAATAAATAAACTAGACAAGTGAGACAGGAAACTTATATTTATGATTGTTGTCCGTGAATTGTTTGTAGAAAATGAACTTGGAGGTACATTTTTGTTTTTGAATTACGTTGAATGTTGAATGACATTTTGATGAATCTTAACAAAAGTGAAAAATAACTTATTTCACCTACAATAGACAGATGTGTTTTTATTTTGAAAATAAACCAAATATTATTTGATATTATTTTTTAAAAAATATATATTTTATAAAACAATTGATAAATATATCATTTCAAGTTGTAGATATACGATCCAAAAACTATTTTTCTTTGCCACTAGACAACAATGAGAACAGTTGTATTTAAGGTCACCGTTGCAACACACACACACACACACACACACACACACACACGGCCGATTTCTTTTTATAAAATACTCCCTGAAATTGTAAGAGTAAAATCTTTTTACAGAACACAATCCACCAAAAGGACCTACTGATACATTGATTTTTGTTTTAATAGATAGCATCATAAAATGATGTCCGAATTTATGCAAAAACAAAAATGTTGATTCTCGTGTAAACGAAAATTAACACTAATTTTCATAAATAATCTTCAATCGTCTCTGAAATTGTCAGAGAACAATGAAATGCCCAACCAAAACGTCAACAAACAGGATGGGTTGTTTATACATTTCAATATTTTACATGATAATATGTATCCAAATGTGTGAAAAACATTCGCAATGTTAGAATCAATAATAAAGCAGGGTTCACAAAAAGTTTTAAGTAAAATCTACTGTTCTCCTTGTTATTGTCAAAGATCAATACCTTTGTTTTAAAACATCTGCTAAAGGACGAGTTATCTTAAAATTGTCAGGATAATCCGAAGTACAGTTGGAAGAAAACATTGAATAACTGTATAACGGAATTCAAAACAAAAGAAGCAGATTCAAATAAAACAAATGGAAATTAAAAGCAAAATTTATCAAGTCTGTACTTATCTGAAAACTTGTACGATATGATCAGGTTTTAACAGAAAACTATAGAAATGTATAAAACTATTCAGTCATCTTCAAATAATTCTTTAAATCTTTACTTAAATAAATGATTTTCAATGTCGTTTATTTTTTTAATAAAATTGATAATCCAAATATTTGAAAATTATCGAATCCAAAGTTCCAAAATTATATGAATATAAATCCGGTTTAGGAATGATTTGCATAAGGGAACAAACCTTAGCTTAAAATAAATTTCAAAAATTAAGAAGGCTGAAAATTTTAAATATCATTATTGAGGTTTGTTTAAAAAGAAAAACGTTGCGTTTTAATAAATTTTATAATTTCTTTCAATTTAAGGTTTTTTAGTTTAATGATTTTACACTTACAGGTTGGTTATTATACAAACACCAATAAGTATTTGAGCCATTAAAACTTACACTGCTAGTATAAAATGCAGTCTCATAAGGATGAAAGTAAGCATGAGTTAAAAAGAGTTGTATAAGATTTGTACGACAGACCCGTGTACTGTCAGCTTTCAGTAAATATAAAGAAACAACTGGCAAAATGTTTGAAAATAAGTAAAGAATATAATGTATCGTAATAAGAACTATGTCATTCTTGTTCATTTTCCAGTTTAATGATGAACAACTATTTAATGATCAAGAATTTAAAATAGTAAAAATTGTCCAGGGACATGTGTTAGTATGCACACTTAGATACTCTACTAGTAAATTGCCAAAACTAAAAAAAATAACTTATTTTAACAGTGGATTTAGTTTCCTTTAGTTTTTTATGCTGAAAGAATAACTTGTATAATATTTACCAAAACAGTTTTCTATAGGACAATGTTTACGTGTGGTATTTATTACAATACGAATGACTTGATCCTGTGAAACTTAACTTTGGCTTTTGAATAGGGTTTTCATACTCCGTCTGATAATAAAAACTGAGTTTTTTATATATAACTATAATCGCATATAATTTAAACTTCAAACAGATTTCTTAATGCTGTTTTAAATGATCCTTAGATTTAATATTGAATCTAAAACTAAACGAAAAGTTCAAATTATGTTTCATGTATAACCAATCGTCCCTGAAATTGTCAGAGAACAATCCTATGGTTATGAAACGCCCAACCCAAATCAACGCAAAGAGGATATATTGTTTATACATTTCAATATTTTACATGACAAGTTGTGTCCAAATCTGTGAAAAACGTTCGCCATCTTAGAATTTTAATAAAACAGGCTTCAGATAAAGTAAAATCTACTATCCTCCCTGTATTTATCATAGATAAATAACTTTCTTTTAAAACGTCTGCTAAAGGATGGGTTATTTTAATTTTTTCAAACTATAATGATTATAAATACGCTGTACAATTGGAAGAAAACATCGAAAGACTGATGGAATTCAAAACAGAATATCCGTATAACAGAAATGAAAATTACAAGCAAAAGTTATCAAGGCTGTAAAACTTGACATCTTCTATACTATGATCAATGTTAAGATAAAACTATATAAAACTGGTGAAGAAGCCATCTGCAGACATGTTGTATAACTTCTTAATGAAATAAGTGGTTTTAATTTTCATTTGGTTTTAAAAAGACTTGTTTTCAAATTCCCTAGCTTTTCCAATCAATACTCTTTGCAGGATGATCATGATTTTAACAACAGTTAGTTAAATTTCCTCGTTTTTACGAGAAAGTTTAAAGTTTTTCACTATACACTGACAGGTTGATTATTATACAAATACCAATATTTCACAAGCTCTACGCATTATCTGTGAAACAAAAAAATTCTTAAAGGTACTATCATCACACAAGTGGAAAAATTACTCCAGAACCTTTCCAAAGATGTAAATTGGACTAAAGGAATTTCAGTATGTGTTTTCAGTGTATCTATATTCATGAATTGACCTATCAATTGGTTGTGACCGCAGTTGCCTTGGCTGATGCCGTATACATGTGTTCAATTTTAAATTTCTTTACTTTAAGTAGTTACTATAATTTTATTCCAAAAGCTTCGTCAACTGTCACCTACAGGTAAAATATAGTAAAATTCATCAGTAAAACATTTATCGATTGATACTGCATGTCTCTAAATAGTAAAACAATTATCTCTCTTTTCTAAAATCAATTTAATTTTGTACAATGTTTTATTAAGTTTTATTGTTTTAAATACGGTGATTTAGAATGTATACATGAGAAAACATGTTTAAGATCATTTGCAATAGGAAAAAACAATAATTTGGAGTATATACCTGAGATAAGCTTTGTTATTGCGCTGAAAAGATGCTTGTTTTGGACCGCAATGTAAGAAACACTGTTATAATGTCAAAGGGAAAAAAAGGTATAAAAGTTTTATTACAACATACAGTAACACAATACAGTAATACCATACAGTAACACCATACAGTAACACCATACAGTAATACCATACAGTAACACCATACAGTAACACCATACAGTTACACCATACAGATACACCATACAGTAATACCATACAGTAATACCATGCAGTTACACCATACAGTAACACCATACACTACCACCATACAGTAATACCATAAAGTAATACCATACAGTTACACCATACAGTTACACCATACAGTAACACATACAGTAATACCATACAGAAATACCATACAGTAACACCATACAGTTACACCATACGGTAACACCATACAGTAAAACCATACAGTAATACCATACAGTAACACCATACAGTAATACCATACAGTAACACCATACAGAAACACCATACAGTAACACCATACAGTAATACCAAACAGTAACACCATACAGAAACACCATACAGTTACACCTTACAGTAACAACAAACAGTTACACCATACAGTTACACTATACAGTAACACCATACAGTAATACCATACAGTAATACCATACAGTTACACCATACAGTAATACCATACACTTACATCATACAGTAATACCATACAGTTACACTATACAGTAACACCATACAGTAACATCATACAGTAATACCATACAGTACCACTATACAGTTACATCATACAGTTACACCTTACAGTATCCACAAACAGTTACACCATACAGTTACACTATACAGTAACACCATACAGTAACACCATACAGTAATACCATACAGTAACACCATACAGAAAAACCATACAGCAATACCATACAGTAATACTATACAGTTACACCATACGGTAATACCATACACTAACATCATACAGTAATACTATACAGTTACACTATACAGTAACACCATACAGTAACACCATACAGTAACACCATACAGTACCACTATACAGTTACACCATACAGTTACACCTTACAGTAACAACAAACAGTTACACCATACAGTAACACCACACAGTTACACCATACAGTTACACCATACAGTCATACCATACAGTTACACTATACAGTCACACCATACATATACACCATACAGTCACACCATACATTCACGACATACAGTCAAACCACACAGCTGACCACACAGTAACACCATACAATAACACCATACAGCTACACCATACATTTACAACTTACAGTAACAACAAACAGTTACACCATACAGTAACACCATACAGTTACACCATACAGTTACACCATACAGTCACACCATACAGTTACACCATACAGTCACACCATACAGTCACGACATACAGTCAAACCACACAGCTGCATCACACAGTAACAACACCATACAATAACACCATACAGTTACACCACACAGTAATACCATACAGTAACATCATACAGTAACACCATACAGTACCACCATACAGTTACACCATACAGTAATACCATACAGTAACATCATACAGTAATACCATACAGTTACACCATACAGATACACCATACAGTCACACCATACAGTTACACCATACAGTCACACCTTACAGTTACACCATACAGAAACGCCATACAGCTACACCATGCAGTAACACCATACAGTTATACCATACAGTAACACCATACAGTTACACCTTACAGTAATATCACACAGTAATACTATACAGTGACATCATACAGTAACACCATACAGTAACACCACACAGTAACACCACACAGTTACTCCACACAGTTACACCATACAGTAATATCACACAGTGATACCATACAGTAACACTATACAGTAACATCATACAGTACCACTATACAGTAATACCATACAGTAATACAATACAGTAATACCATACAGTCACACCACACAGTTACTCCACACAGTTACACCATACAGTAATATCACACAGTAATACCATACAGTAACACCATACAGTAACATCATACAGTACCACTATACAGTTATATCACACAGTAATACCATACAGTAACACCATCGGTCACACCATACAGTAATATCACACAGTAATACCATACAGTTACACCATACAGTAACACCATACAGTACCACTATACAGTAATACCATACAGTAATACAATACAGTAATACCATACAGTCACACCACACAGTTACTCCACACAGTTACACCATACAGTAATATCACACACTAATACCATACAGTAACACCATACAGTAACATCATACAGTACCACTATACAGTTATATTACACAGTAATACCATACAGTAACACCATCGGTCACACCATACAGTAATATCACACAGTAATACCATACAGTTTCACCATACAGTAACACCATACAGTACCACCCTACAGTTATATGACACAGTATTACCATACAGTAACACCATCGGTCACACCATACAGTAATATCACACAGTAATACCATACAGTAACATCATACAGTAATATCACACAGTAATACCATACAGTTACACCATACAGTAACATCATACAGTACCACTATACAGTAATACCATAAAGTAATACAATACAGTTATACCATACAGTCACACCACACAGTTACTCTACACAGATACACCATACAGTAATATCACACAGTAATACCATACAGTAACACCATACAGTAACGCCATACAGTCACTCCATACAGTAACACCATACAGTAATACCATACAGTAATACCATACAGTCACACCACACAGTTACTCCACACAGTTACACCATACAAAAATATCACACAGTAATACCATACAGTAACACCATACAGTACCACCATACAGTAATATCACACATTAATACCATACAGTAACATCATAGAGTAACACCATACAGTAATATCACACAGTAATACAATACAGTAACATCATACAGTAACACCATACAGTAACACCATACAGTAATACCATACAGAAACACCATACAGAAACACCATACAGTTACACCTTACAGTAACAACAAACAGTTACACCATACAGTTACACTATACAGTAACACCATACAGTAATACCATACAGTAATACCATACAGTTACACCATACAGTAATACCATACACTTACATCATACAGTAATACCATACAGTTACACTATACAGTAACACCATACAGTAACATCATACAGTAATACCATACAGTACCACTATACAGTTACACCATACAGTTACACCTTACAGAAACAGCAAACAGTTACACCATACAGTTACACTGTACAGTAACACCATACAGTAACACCATACAGTAATACCATACAGTAACACCATACAGAAACACCATTAAGCAATACCATACAGTAATACCATACAGTTACACCGTACAGTAATACCATACACTAACATCATACAGTAATACTATACAGTTACACTATACAGTAACACCATACAGTAACACCATACAGTACCACTATACAGTTACACCATACAGTTACACCTTACAGTAACAACAAACAGTTACACCATACAGTAACACCACACAGTTACACCATACAGTTACACCATACAGTCACACCATACAGTTACACTATACAGTCACACCATACATCTACACCATACAGTCACACCACACTGTCACGACATACAGTCAAACCACACAGCTGCACCACACAGTAACACCATACAATAACACCATACAGCTACATCATACATTTACAACTTACAGTAACAACAAACAGTTACACCATACAGTAACACCATACAGTTACACCATACAGTTACACCATACAGTTACACCATACAGTCACACCATACAGTTACACCATACAGTCACACCATACAGTCACGACATACAGTCAAACCACACAGCTGCATCACACAGTAACACCATACAATAACACCATACAGTTACACCATACAGTAATACCATACAGTAACATCATACAGTAATACCATACAGTTACACCATACAGATACACCATAGAGTCACACCATACAGTTACACCATACAGTCACACCTTACAGTGACACCATACAGAAACGCCATACAGCTACACCATGCAGTAACACCATACAGTTATACCATACAGTAACACCATACAGTTACACCTTACAGTAATATCACACAGTAATACCATACAGTGACATCATACAGTAACACCATACAGTAACACCATACAGTAACACCACACAGTAACTCCACACAGTTACACCATACAGTAATATTACACAGTAATACCATACAGTAACACCATACAGTAACATCATACAGTACCACTATACAGTAATACCATACAGTAATACAAAACAGTAATACCATACAGTCACACCACACAGTTACTCCACACAGTTACACCATACAGTAATATCACACAGTAATACCATACAGTAACACCATACAGTAACATCATACAGTACCACCATACAGTTATATCATACAGTAATACCATACAGTAACACAATCGGTCACACCATACAGTAATATCACACAGTAATACCATACAGTTACACCATACAGTAACACCATACAGTACCATCATACAGTTATATCACACAGTAATACCATACAGTAACACCATCGGTCACACCATACGGTAATATCACACAGTAATACCATACAGTAACATCATACAGTAACACCATACAGTAATATCACACAGTAATACCATACAGTTACACCATACAGTAACATCATACAGTACCACTATACAGTAATACCATAAAGTAATACAATACAGTAATACCATCAAGTCACACCACACAGTTACTCTACACACATACACCATACAGTAATATCACACAGTAATACCATACAGTAACACCATACAGTAACACCATACAATAATATCACACATTAATACCATACAGTAACACCATACAGTAACACCATACAGTCACTCCATACAGTAACACCATACAGCGATACCATACAGTAATACCATACAGTCACACTACACAGTTACTCCACACAGTTACACCTCACAAAAATATCACACAGTAATACCATACAGTAACACCATACAGTACCACCATACAGTAATATCACACATCAATACCATACAGTAACATCATAGAGTAACACCATACAGTAATATCACACAGTAATACCATACAGTAACATCATACAGTAATTTCAAACAGTAATACCATACAGTAACATCATACAGTAACACCATACAGTAATATCACACAGTAATACCATACAGTAACATTATACAGTAATATCACACAGTTAAACCATACAGTAACATCATATCACACAGTAATACCATACAGTAACATCATACAGTAATATCACACAGTAATACCATACAGTAACATCATACAGTAACACGATACAGTAATATCACACAGTAATACCATACAGTAACATCATACAGTAATTTCACACAGTAATACCATACAGAACCATCATACAGTAACACCATACAGTTACACCATACAAGAACACCATACAGTTACACCATACAGTCGCACCATACAGTTACACCATACAAGAACACCATACAGTGACACCATACAGTAACACCATACAGTTACACCATACAAGAACACCATACAGTTACACCATACAGTAACACCATACAGTTACACCTTACAGTAACAACAAACAGTAACACCATACAGTAACACCATACAGTTACACCTTACAGTCACACCATACAGTTACACCTTACAGTCACACCATACAGTTACACCATACAAGAACGCCATACAGCTACACCATACAGTAACACCATACAGTTATACCATACAGTAACACCATACAGTCACACCACACAGTTACACCACACAGTCACACCATACAGTTACACCATACAAGAACGCCATACAGCTACACCATACAGTAACACCATACAGTTATACCATACAGTAACACCATACAGTCACACCATACAGTCACACCATACAGTTACACCAAACAGTAACACCATACAGTTACACAATTGTTTCTTGTTTGAAGATATATTTTTTTTTTAAACTTGAGTATATATAAGTATATGAGTATATAACACCATACAGTACCACCATAAAGTTACACCATACAGTAATACCATACAGTAACATCATACAGTAATACCATACAGTAACACCATACAGTTACACCATACAGTTACACCATACAAGAACACCATACAGCTACACCATACAGTAACACCATACAGTTACACCTTACAGTAACAACAAACAGTAACACCATACAGTTACACCTTACAGTCACACCATACAGTTACACCTTACAGTCACACCATACAGTTACACCTTACAGTCACACCATACAGTTACACCATACAAGAACGCCATACAGCTACACCATACAGTAACACCATGCAGTTATACCATACAGTAACACCATACAGTCACACCACACAGTTACACCACACAGTAACTCCATACAGTAACACCATACAGTTACACAAAACAGTAACACCATACAGTTACACAATTGTTTCTTGTTTGAAGATATATTTTTTTAAACTTGAGTATATATAAGTATATGAGTATATAACACCATACAGTACCACCATACAGTTACACCATACAGTTACACCATACAAGAACACCATACAGCTACACCATACAGTAACACCATACAGTTACACCTTACAGTAACAACAAACAGTAACACCATACAGTTACACCATACAGTCATACCATCTAGTCACACCATACAGTCACACCATACAATTACACCATACAAGAACGCCATACAGCTACACCATACAGTAACACCATACAGTTATACCATACAGTAACACCATACAGTAACACCACACAGACACATCACACAGTTACATCACAGTCACACCACACAGTCACACCACACAGTTACACCACACAGTAAAACCTTACAGTCACACCACACAGTCACACCACACAGTCACACCATACAGAAACACCATAAAGCAATACCATACAGTAATACCATACAGTTACACCATACAGAAATACCATACACTAACATCATACAGTAATACTATACAGTTACACTATACAGTAACACCATACAGTAACACCATACAGTACCACTATACAGTTACACCATACAGTTACACCTTACAGTAACAACATACAGTTACACCATACAGTAACACCACACAGTTACACCATACAGTTACACCATACAGTCACACCATACAGTTACACTATACAGTCACAACATACATCTACACCATACAGTAACACCACACAGACACACCACACAGTTACATCACAGTCACACCCCACAGTCACAACACACAGTTACACCATACAGTTACACTATACAGTAACACCATACAGTTACACCATACAGTAATACCATACAGTAACACCATACAGAAACACCATGAAGCAATACCATACAGTAATACCATACAGTTACACCATACAGTAATACCATACACTAACATCATACAGTAATACTATACAGTTACACTATACAGTAACACCATACAGTAACACCATAAGGTACCGCTATACAGTTACACCATACAGTTACACCTTACAGTAACAACAAACTGTTACACCATACAGTAACACCACACAGTTACACCATACAGTTACACCATACAGTCACACCATACAGTTACACTATACAGTCACACCATACATCTACACCATACAGTCACACCACACTGTCACGACATACAGTCAAACCACACAGCTGCACCACACAGTAACACCATACAATAACACCATACAGCTACATCATACATTTACAACTTACAGTAACAACAAACAGTTACACCATACAGTAACACCATACAGTTACACCATACAGTTACACCATACAGTTACACCATACAGTCACACCATACAGTTACACCATACAGTCACACCAAACAGTCACGACATTCAGTCAAACCACACAGCTGCATCACACAGTAACACCATACAATAACACCATACAGTTACACCATACAGTAATACCATACAGTAACATCATACAGTAATACCATACAGTTACACCATACAGATACACCATACAGTCACACCATACAGTTACACAATTGTTTCTTGTTTGAAGATATATTTTTTTAAACTTGAGTATATATAAGTATATGAGTATATAACACCATACAGTACCACCATAAAGTTACACCATACAGTAATACCATACAGTAACATCATACAGTTATACCATACAGTTACACCATACAGTTACACCATACAAGAACACCATACAGCTACACCATACAGTAACACCATACAGTTACACCTTACAGTAACAACAAACAGTAACACCATACAGTTACACCATACAGTCATACCATCTAGTCACACCATACAGTCACACCATACAATTACACCATACAAGAACGCCATACAGCTACACCATACAGTAACACCATACAGTTATACCATACAGTAACACCATACAGTAACACCACACAGACACATCACACAGTTACATCACAGTCACACCACACAGTCACACCACACAGTTACACCACACAGTAAAACCTTACAGTCACACCACACAGTCACACCACACAGTCACACCATACAGAAACACCATAAAGCAATACCATACAGTAATACCATACAGTTACACCATACAGAAATACCATACACTAACATCATACAGTAATACTATACAGTTACACTATACAGTAACACCATACAGTAACACCATACAGTACCACTATACAGTTACACCATACAGTTACACCTTACAGTAACAACATACAGTTACACCATACAGTAACACCACACAGTTACACCATACAGTTACACCATACAGTCACACCATACAGTTACACTATACAGTCACAACATACATCTACACCATACAGTAACACCACACAGACACACCACACAGTTACATCACAGTCACACCCCACAGTCACACCACACAGTTACACCATACAGTTACACTATACAGTAACACCATACAGTTACACCATACAGTAATACCATACAGTAACACCATACAGAAACACCATGAAGCAATACCATACAGTAATACCATACAGTTACACCATACAGTAATACCATACACTAACATCATACAGTAATACTATACAGTTACACTATACAGTAACACCATACAGTAACACCATAAGGTACCGCTATACAGTTACACCATACAGTTACACCTTACAGTAACAACAAACTGTTACACCATACAGTAACACCACACAGTTACACCATACAGTTACACCATACAGTCACACCATACAGTTACACTATACAGTCACACCATACATCTACACCATACAGTCACACCACACTGTCACGACATACAGTCAAACCACACAGCTGCACCACACAGTAACACCATACAATAACACCATACAGCTACATCATACATTTACAACTTACAGTAACAACAAACAGTTACACCATACAGTAACACCATACAGTTACACCATACAGTTACACCATACAGTTACACCATACAGTCACACCATACAGTTACACCATACAGTCACACCAAACAGTCACGACATTCAGTCAAACCACACAGCTGCATCACACAGTAACACCATACAATAACACCATACAGTTACACCATACAGTAATACCATACAGTAACATCATACAGTATTACCATACAGTTACACCATACAGATACACCATACAGTCACACCATACAGTTACACCATACAGTCACACCTTACAGTGACACCATACAGAAACGCCATACAGCTACACCATGCAGTAACACCATACAGTTATACCATACAGTAACACCATACAGTTACACCTTACAGTAATATCACACAGTAATACCATACAGTGACATCATACAGTAACACCATACAGTAACACCATATAGTAACACCACACAGTTACTCCACACAGTTACACCATACAGTAATATCACACAGTAATACCATACAGTAACACCATACAGTAACATCATACAGTACCACTATACAGTAATACCATACAGTAATACAATACAGTAATACCATACAGTCACACCACACAGTTACTCCACACAGTTACACCATACAGTAATATCACACAGTTATACCATACAGTAACACCATACAGTAACATCATACAGTACCACCATACAGTTATATCACACAGTAATACCATACAGTAACACCATCGGTCACACCATACAGTAATATCACACAGTAATACCATACAGTTACACCATACAGTAACACCATACAGTACCACCATTCAGTTATATCACACAGTAATACCATACAGTAACACCATCGGTCACACCATACGGTAATATCACACAGTAATACCATACAGTAACATCATACAGTAACACCATACAGTAATATCACACAGTAATACCATACAGTTACACCATACAGTAACATCATACAGTACCACTATACAGTAATACCATACAGTAATACAATACAGTAATACCATACAGTCACACCACACAGTTACTCTACACAGATACACCATACAGTAATATCACACAGTAATTCCATACAGTAACACCATACAGTAACACCATACAGTAATATCACACATTAATACCATACAGTAACACCATACAGTAACACCATACAGTCACTCCATACAGTAACACCATACAGTGATACCATACAGTAATACCATACAGTCACACTACACAGTTACTCCACACAGTTACACCATACAAAAATATCACACAGTAATACCATACAGTAACACCATACAGCTACACCATACAGTAACACCATACAGTTACACCTTACAGTAACAACAAACAGTAACACCATACAGTTACACCATACAGTCATACCATCTAGTCACACCATACAGTCACACCATACAATTACACCATACAAGAACGCCATACAGCTACACCATACAGTAACACCATACAGTTATACCATACAGTAACACCATACAGTAACACCACACAGACACATCACACAGTTACATCACAGTCACACCACACAGTCACACCACACAGTCACACCACACAGTTACACCACACAGTAAAACCTTACAGTCACACCACACAGTCACACAACACAGTCACACCATACAGAAACACCATAAAGCAATACCATACAGTAATACCATACAGTTACACCATACAGTAATACCATACACTAACATCATACAGTAACACTATACAGTTACACTATACAGTAACACCATACAGTAACACCATACAGTACCACTATACAGTTACACCATACAGTTACACCTTACAGTAACAACAAACAGTTACACCATACAGTAACACCACACAGTTACACCATACAGTTACACCATACAGTCACACCATACAGTTACACTATACAGTCACACCATACATCTACACCATACAGTAACACCACACAGACACACCACACAGTTACATCACAGTCACACCCCACAGTCACACCACACAGTTACACCATACAGTTACACTATACAGTAACACCATACAGTTACACCATACAGTAATACCATACAGTAACACCATACAGAAACACCATAAAGCAATACCATACAGTAATACCATACAGTTACACCATACAGTAATACCATACACTAACATCATACAGTAATACTATACAGTTACACTATACAGTAACACCATACAGTAACACCATACGGTACCACTATACAGTTACACCATACAGTTACACCTTACAGTAACAACAAACTGTTACACCATACAGTAACACCACACAGTTACACCATACAGTTACACCATACAGTCACACCATACAGTTACACTATACAGTCACACCATACATCTACACCATACTTTCACACCACACTGTCACGACATACAGTCAAACCACACAGCTGCACCACACAGTAACACCATACAATAACACCATACAGCTACATCATACATTTACAACTTACAGTAACAACAAACAGTTACACCATACAGTAACACGATACAGTTACACCATACAGTTACACCATACAGTTACACCATACAGTCACACCATACAGTTACACCATACAGTCACACCATACAGTCACGACATACAGTCAAACCACACAGCTGCATCACACAGTAACACCATACAATAACACCATACAGTTACACCATACAGTAATACCATACAGTAACATCATACAGTAATACCATACAGTTACACCATACAGATACACCATACAGTCACACCATACAGTTACACCATACAGTCACACCTTACAGTGACACCATACAGAAACGCCATACAGCTACACCATGCAGTAACACCATACAGTTATACCATACAGTAACACCATACAGTTACACCTTACAGTAATATCACACAGTAATACCATACAGTGACATCATACAGTAACACCATACAGTAACACCATACAGTAACACCACACAGTTACTCCACACAGTTACACCATACAGTAATATCACACAGTAATACCATACAGTAACACCATACAGTAACATCATACAGTACCACTATACAGTAATACCATACAGTAATACAATACAGTAATACCATACAGTCACACCACACAGTTACTCCACACAGTTACACCATACAGTAATATCACACAGTTATACCATACAGTAACACCATACAGTAACATCATACAGTACCACCATACAGTTATATCACACAGTTATACCATACAGTAACACCATCGGTCACACCATACAGTAATATCACACAGTAATACCATACAGTTACACCATACAGTAACACCATACAGTACCACCATTCAGTTATATCACACAGTAATACCATACAGTAACACCATCGGTCACACCATACGGTAATATCACACAGTAATACCATACAGTAACATCATACAGTAACACCATACAGTAATATCACACAGTAATACCATACAGTTACACCATACAGTAACATCATACAGTACCACTATACAGTAATACCATACAGTAATACAATACAGTAATACCATACAGTCACACCACACAGTTACTCTACACAGATACACCATACAGTATTATCACACAGTAATACCATACAGTAACACCATACAGTAACACCATACAGTAATATCACACATTAATACCATACAGTAACACCATACAGTAACACCATACAGTCACTCCATACAGTAACACCATACAGTGATACCATACAGTAATACCATACAGTCACACTACACAGTTACTCCACACAGTTACACCATACAAAAATATCACACAGTAATACCATACAGTAACACCATACAGCTACACCATACAGTAACACCATACAGTTACACCTTACAGTAACAACAAACAGTAACACCATACAGTTACACCATACAGTCATACCATCTAGTCACACCATACAGTCACACCATACAATTACACCATACAAGAACGCCATACAGCTACACCATACAGTAACACCATACAGTTATACCATACAGTAACACCATACAGTAACACCACACAGACACATCACACAGTTACATCACAGTCACACCACACAGTCACACCACACAGTTACACCACACAGTAAAACCTTACAGTCACACCACACAGTCACACCACACAGTCACACCATACAGAAACACCATAAAGCAATACCATACAGTAATACCATACAGTTACACCATACAGTAATACCATACACTAACATCATACAGTAATACTATACAGTTACACTATACAGTAACACCATACAGTAACACCATACAGTACCACTATACAGTTACACCATACAGTTACACCTTACAGTAACAACAAACAGTTACACCATACAGTAACACCACACAGTTACACCATACAGTTACACCATACAGTCACACCATACAGTTACACTATACAGTCACACCATACATCTACACCATACAGTAACACCACACAGACACACCACACAGTTACATCACAGTCACACCCCACAGTCACACCACACAGTTACACCATACAGTTACACTATACAGTAACCCCATACAGTTACACCATACAGTAATACCATACAGTAACACCATACAGAAACACCATAAAGCAATACCATACAGTAATACCATACAGTTACACCATACAGTAATACCATACACTAACATCATACAGTATTACTATACAGTTACACTATACAGTAACACCATACAGTAACACCATACGGTACCACTATACAGTTACACCATACAGTTACACCTTACAGTAACAACAAACTGTTACACCATACAGTAACACCACACAGTTACACCATACAGTTACACCATACAGTCACACCATACAGTTACACTATACAGTCACACCATACATCTACACCATACAGTCACACCACACTGTCACGACATACAGTCAAACCACACAGCTGCACCACACAGTAACACCATACAATAACACCATACAGCTACATCATACATTTACAACTTACAGTAACAACAAACAGTTACACCATACAGTAACACCATACAGTTACACCATACAGTTACACCATACAGTTACACCATACAGTTACACCATACAGTCACACCATACAGTTACACCATACAGTCACACCATACAGTCACGACATACAGTCAAACCACACAGCTGCATCACACAGTAACACCATACAATAACACCATACAGTTACACCATACAGTAATACCATACAGTAACATCATACAGTAATACCATACAGTTACACCATACAGATACACCATACAGTCACACCATACAGTTACACCATACAGTCACACCTTACAGTGACACCATACAGAAACGCCATACAGCTACACCATGCAGTAACACCATACAGTTATACCATACAGTAACACCATACAGTTACACCTTACAGTAATATCACACAGTAATACCATACAGTGACATCATACAGTAACACCATACAGTAACACCATACAGTAACACCACACAGTTACTCCACACAGTTACACCATACAGTAATATCACACAGTAATACCATACAGTAACACCATACAGTAACATCATACAGTACCACTATACAGTAATACCATACAGTAATACAATACAGTAATACCATACAGTCACACCACACAGTTACTCCACACAGTTACACCATACAGTAA
Organism: Tegillarca granosa; assembly: GCA_029721355.1. NCBI lineage: Eukaryota > Metazoa > Mollusca > Bivalvia > Arcoida > Arcidae > Tegillarca > Tegillarca granosa. The sequence continues at coordinate 13,033,952 of CM056602.1, read as the reverse complement.
TATCACACAGTTATACCATACAGTAACACCATACAGTAACATCATACAGTACCACCATACAGTTATATCACACAGTAATACCATACAGTAACACCATCGGTCACACCATACAGTAATATCACACAGTAATACCATACAGTTACACCATACAGTAACACCATACAGTACCACCATTCAGTTATATCACACAGTAATACCATACAGTAACACCATCGGTCACACCATACGGTAATATCACACAGTAATACCATACAGTCACATCATACAGCAACACCATACAGTAATATCACACAGTAATACCATACAGTTACACCATACAGTAACATCATACAGTACCACTATACAGTAATACCATACAGTAATACAATACAGTAATACCATACAGTCACACCACACAGTTACTCTACACAGATACACCATACAGTAATATCACACAGTAATACCATACAGTAACACCATACAGTAACACCATACAGTAATATCACACATTAATACCATACAGTAACACCATACAGTAACACCATACAGTCACTCCATACAGTAACACCATACAGTGATACCATACAGTAATACCATACAGTCACACTACACAGTTACTCCACACAGTTACACCATACAAAAAAATCACACAGTAATACCATACAGTAACACCATACAGTACCACCATACAGTAATATCACACATCAATACCATACAGTAACATCATAGAGTAACACCATACAGTAATATCACACAGTAATACCATACAGTAACATCATACAGTAATTTCAAACAGTAATACCATACAGTAACATCATACAGTAACACCATACAGTAATATCACACAGTAATACCATACAGTAACATCATACAGTAATATCACACAGTTATACCATACAGTAACATCATATCACACAGTAATACCATACAGTAACATCATACAGTAATATCACACAGTAATACCATACAGTAACATCATACAGTAACACGATACAGTAATATCACACAGTAATACCATACAGTAACATCATACAGTAATTTCACACAGTAATACCATACAGAACCATCATACAGTAACACCATACAGTAACACCATACAGTTACACCATACAAGAACACCATACAGTTACACCATACAGTCGCACCATACAGTTACACCATACAAGAACACCATACAGTGACACCATACAGTAACACCATACAGTTACACCATACAAGAACACCATACAGTTACACCATACAATAACACCATACAGTTACACCTTACAGTAACAACAAACAGTAACACCATACAGTAACACCATACAGTTACACCTTATAGTCACACCATACAGTTACACCTTACAGTCACACCATACAGTTACACCATACAAGAACGCCATACAGCTACACCATACAGTAACACCATACAGTTATACCATACAGTAACACCATACAGTCACACCACACAGTTACACCACACAGTAACACCATACAGTAACACCATACAGTCACACCATACAGTCACACCATACAGTTACACCAAACAGTAACACCATACAGTTACACAATTGTTTCTTGTTTGAAGATATATTTTTTTTTAAACTTGAGTATATATAAGTATATGAGTATATAACACCATACAGTACCACCATAAAGTTACACCATACAGTAATACCATACAGTAACATCATACAGTAATACCATACAGTAACACCATACAGTTACACCATACAGTTACACCATACAAGAACACCATACAGCTACACCATACAGTAACACCATACAGTTACACCTTACAGTAACAACAAACAGTAACACCATACAGTTACACCATACAAGAACACCATACAGTTACACCTTACAGTCACACCATACAGTTACACCTTACAGTCACACCATACAGTTACACCATACAAGAACGCCATACAGCTACACCATACAGTAACACCATGCAGTTATACCATACAGTAACACCATACAGTCACACCACACAGTTACACCATACAGTAACACCATACAGTAACACCATACAGTCACACCATACAGTCACACCATACAGTTACACCAAACAGTAACACCATACAGTTACACAATTGTTTCTTGTTTGAAGATATATTTTTTTAAACTTGAGTATATATAAGTATATGAGTATATAACACCATACAGTACCACCATAAAGTTACACCATACAGTAATACCATACAGTAACATCATACAGTAATACCATACAGTTACACCATACAGTTACACCATACAAGAACACCATACAGCTACACCATACAGTAACACCATACAGTTACACCTTACAGTAACAACAAACAGTAACACCATACAGTTACACCATACAGTCATACCATCTAGTCACACCATACAGTCACACCATACAATTACACCATACAAGAACGCCATACAGCTACACCATACAGCAACACCATACAGTTATACCATACAGTAACACCATACAGTAACACCACACAGACACACCACACAGTTACATCACAGTCACACCACACAGTCACACCACACAGTCACACCACACAGTTACACCACACAGTAACACCTTACAGTCACACCACACAGCCACACCACACAGTCACACCACACAGTTACACCACACAGTAACACCATACAATAACACCATACAGTTACACCATACAGTTACACAATTGTTTCTTGTTTGAAGATATATATATTTTTTAACTTGAGTATATATTTTCAACAGATGTTTTTCTAATGATATATTACATTTTTTTATACTAAGACCTGTGCGAGTGAGGTTCAAACTAGTCTGCAAAAAGTACTTTGACCCGCTAGCTAGCACTTTTTATCTGTCAAGAAGGCCCCTGTATATAATTGTTGCGAGGTTGAGCAAAAAGTTTGATGACCTTCATCATATTAATGGAGATAAGTATCACGTCACTTTATCCTATATTTTCAGGTATTTATTTGGCGTCTTATAGTTCAATGTTTCTTTCATCATTCTTCTTTTGAATTCCACACGTGACAGACAAAGCTAGCTAGACAGGAGATATTTACTTTTTAGGCACCCGTACAGCCTCCATTCCCAGCTGAAAGGCTATCTCTATCTATAGTATTGGAGTGTGAGTTGAATGTGGACCAGGACCCAGTTTCACAATCATTCACTCAATTAACTGTACACCTTACTTAAATAAGGGAATATTTCAACGTCAGTTTTTAATATATTAAACAGTTAAAATTGAATATCTAATGTTATATTTATATCGTTTAGTTTAGACTTGTTGAACAAATCAAAACATTGTCCCATAAAACTAAAGATTTATAAAATACTGAAACTCAATCAAAAACTCGCTTTTGTTTAGTGCAGATCTATCTTTAATTTCATATACATGTAATATGTGAAAGAATGTTTAACCCAAAAGGTATTTGTATAAGTGACAAATAGAAACGCGTCAAACATAAAATGCAGAATAACAATCCGGAACGCACATAGAGCAAGATACAACAATCCAGATGTTATTATCAAGCCCAGTGTCTTCAGGCATTGCTTAAAACAAAGCGAAAAAAGAGTGCTTTGTTTTAAATACTCTTTATAGGTTTTTACTATTTTAAGTTACATCATAATCTTTAGATAAAATATAACAATATAGCATTTTTAAAGCCTAATCCAAAGCAAATTTACGTAAATATTAGGGGCTTAGGTGGCCTAGTGATATAAGGCGCGGGCTTACGGGTCTCCGACTTCCTAGGTTCTCATACTTATTTGACAGAATTCTAAAATGAAATGTGAAAAATATGGCCAGTTCGCTTGCTAAACACAGGTGGTTTTTAACGTACTCCAACATCCAAGAAATACCCGCAATGATATTAATAAATGAATCTTGACAGGAGCGTAAAACAACAATAATTTAATACGAACCAGGTAAAAAAACTTGATAGGGGAGTAAAAACTCAATAATTCAAAGCAATCCAACTGAAGGTAATCTTGAATGGGGCGTAACACATCAAAAATTTAATACAATCCAGGTGAAATAGTCTTGACTTGGGCGTAAAACCTCAATTTTTCAAAACAATTCAAGTCAAATAGTCTTGACTTGGGCGTAAAACTTCAATTATTCGAAACAATCCAAATGAAATAGTCTTGACTTGGGCGTAAAACCTCAATTATTCAAAACAATCCAAGTCAAATAGTCTTGACTTGGGCGTAAAACCTCAATTATTCAAAACAATCCAAGTGAAGGTAATCTTGAATTAGGGCGTAACACCTCAATAATTTAATACAATCCAGGTGAAATAGTCTTGACTTGGGCGTAAAACCTCAATAATTCAATATAATCAAAGTGAAGGTAATCTTGAATTGGGGCGTAATAACCCAATAATCCAATATAATCCAAGTGAAATAGTCTTGACTTGGGCGTAGAACCTCATCAATCCAATACAACCCAAGTGAAAGAATCTTGACTTGGGCGTACAACCTCAAAAATTCAATACAACCCAAGTGAAAGAATCTTTACTTGGGCGTACAACCTCAAAAATTCAATACAACCAAAGTGAAAAATCTTGACTTGCGCGTACAACCTCAATAATCCAATACAACCCACGTGAAAAAGTCTTGACTTGGGCGTTAAAACTCAATCATTTACAATCCAAGTGAAAGGGCCTTCACTTTGGCGTAAAACCTCAATTATTCAAAACAATCCAAGTGAAATAGTCTTGATTTGGACGTTTAACCTCAATAATTCAATACAATCCAAGTGACGGTAATCTTTACTTGGGGTGAACATCTCAATAATCCAATACAATCCAAGTGAAGATAATCTTGACTTTGGGCGTAACGCCTCAATAATTTAATACAATCCAGGTAAAATAGTCTTGACTTGGGCGTAACACCTCAATAATTCAATATAATCCAAGTGAAGGTAATCTTGAATTGGGGCGTAACAGCCAAATAATCCAATACAATCCAAGTGAAGTCATCTTGACTTGGGGCGTACAACCTCAATAATCCAATACAACCCAAGTGAAAGAATCTCGACTTGGGCGTACAGCCTCAGTAATCCAATACAATCCAAGTGAAAAAAACAACTTATGTTTCTGTTGAAAGACAGTGGTGAAAAACACTATTAATTTAATCCAATCTAAATTCCAATAAAAAAAACCTTATTTATTACTTAGATATAATTGGGTATGGATCATTTTAACAAAGATTTACAACCTTTAATACTACTTAACGTCTATGTAAATAAAATTTAGGCTTTATAAAATGTAAGTAATTGAAGGATTTTAATTAAAATTATTTAAAGTGGAGTGCTAAAATGGTAGCCATGTCGCTACTTCCACTGTTCTTTCAACCTCAATACAAAACACAGAACAAGAAAATGAATTTATTGAAAGGTCAACAAAAGGTCTAGAGAAAGGAGGGTTGCCAGGGACAAACATCGATATTATGTTCGTCATTGCCTTAACAACAATGTCTCAAAACACGTTAACAAATGTTGATAATTAAACATTCCTAAAATTTAATCCTATAGAGGAGAGCTATAAAGACATATCAACAATCCTATATTTGTTAATGAGTCTATAACTTTGTATCAAACACCTGCCTTGGAGCTCCTTTCAGAGGGAATAATATACCCCATGAAGAAGAGTTGATATATTCGAAATTAAAAACAAGTAAGACTTAATGCAAATAAATACCACGTGATAGGATTTTAGTGAATTACGCTGCTTGCTATTTAATTCAAAACTGCCATATAAAAACATTCAAAAAAAATCAAATTCTAGCAAGAAAAGCACCTACGATACAATACTATATGACTTTATTACAGTAAAAGACAATATCAAAATTAATTTACATTATTTACATAAGTATCAATTCTAAAATTGTAATTCCTATTGTCATACGTAAAAATAAAGTCTTTCAAAAAAATTCCATTGTAGAACATTTTTGATACACTTCAATGTTAGTCCGAAATGTTTTCGGATAACGTTTGTATCATGAAATCCCGAAACAACATAGCTCTTCGACAAAGAGACAACTTATGTTATTCCATAACCATAGAAAAGAGATGTTATAATCTGAATCAGTTGTTGACATTGGATATACTCTCGACTTCTATTGTAAAAATGTACAAAAAGGGATTGTGTCAATAGACACACACACACACACACACACACACACACACACACACACACACACACTTTCTCTCTCTCTCTCTCTCTTTCTGTCTCTGTCTCTCTTTTAAAATCGTAAAAGTGGGTGAAAACTTACGACATTTACACAACATATTTACAATGCATTGATTGCAACGCAAGTGTTTTTTCATTAAAATGTATGCTTATTGAGATCCCAGACGAATAAGGTCATATAATGAAAAATATACAAGTTGGTATGTTTTACATAACATTTTTTTTTATAAAAACGTTATACTTACATTTTGTGAACATATTTAAAAAGTTCTCTAAAATATTTTGGAAAAATAAAATTAAAAATGTGTCAATAAATCGATCTTGAGAAATATTTTATCAGCAATCTCAAAATTTTTGGTGATAATGTTTTACATTCATATATAGAATTGTTTCCATTAAAACTCTTTTAGAATTTGAAGAGATTTTGTTGTTTGATATTCCAATTCAATAAGTTATCCATAATGTTATAAATATGAATTCAAAAACTTAATGATTTAATATAGATATCAACGTAAATAAATTGCGTTTTTCATTTTATTTTTTAATTTGTTAAAGGTTAAATTCATTAAAATTTTTTTTTTACCATGAATGAAAAGAAATCACCTGATTATTTTTTATTCTTCCAATTAAAACTAGTATAGTTTCTAAAAATATTAATATAAACTTACTGAAAACAAATGTACAATATGTAGTTTACAAAAAAAAAAAAAAAAAAAAAAAAAAAAAAAAAAAAAAAACTTCCAGTCAGATAAAATTTTTGTAGTTTGTGATTTGTGTTCTTGTTAAATGTTAACAAGAACTTAGACAGCGTTTTCCATTTCAAGTTCAAAAATTGCATTTGAAAACGTGATTTGTGTTCTTGTTAAATGTTAACATGAACTTAGACAACGTTTTCCATTTCAAGTTCAAAAATTGCATTTGAAAACGTGATTTGTGTTCTTGATAAATGTTAACATGAACTTAGACAACGTTTTCCATTTCAAGTTCAAAAATTGCATTTGAAAACTTGATTTGTGTTCTTGTTAAATGTTAATATGAACTTAGACAACGTTTTCCATTTCAAGTTCAAAAATTGCATTTGAAAACGTGATTTGTGTTCTTGATAAATGTTAACATGAACTTAGACAACGTTTTCCATTTCAAGTTCAAAAATTGCATTTGAAAACGTGATTTGTGTTCTTGATAAATGTTAACATGAACTTAGACAACGCTTTCCATTTCAAGTTCAAAAATTGCATTTGAAAACGTGATTTGTGTTCTTGATAAATGTTAACATGAACTTAGACAACGTTTTCCATTTCAAGTTCAAAAATTGCATTTGAAAATGTGATTTGTGTTCTTGTTAAATGTTAACATGAACTTAGACAACGTTTTCCATTTCAAGTTCAAAAATTGCATTTGAAAACGTGATTTGTGTTCTTGATAAATGTTAACATGAACTTAGACAACGTTTTCCATTTCAAGTTCAAAAATTGCATTTGAAAACGTGATTTGTGTTCTTGATAAATGTTAATATGAACTTAGACAACGTTTACCATTTCAAGTTCAAAAATTGCATTTGAAAACGTGATTTGTGTTCTTGTTAAATGTTAACAAGAACTTAGACAACGTTTTCCATTTCAAGTTCAAAAATTGCATTTGAAAACGTGATTTGTGTTCTTGATAAATGTTAACATGAACTTAGACAACGTTTTCCATTTCAAGTTCAAAAATTGCATTTGAAAACGTGATTTGTGTTCTTGTTAAATGTTAACATGAACTTAGACAACGTTTTCCATTTCAAGTTCAAAAATTGCATTTGAAAACGTAACGTCTCTTTTGTTATCTCCCTGATTTTCTCTTTCATAGGTATCAGGAGGCGACACTGACTCAGCATTCACTGTATTTATTGTCATGTCTTGAAAGGTATCACCAGCAAAATATCTCCTCTTCATTTTTGTCATTCTATCCATAAGAGCTCGATTCCAGGAACAAAACATTTGTAAAAACCGAATTTGACATTCCTTTAGTTGCCAAATATAAATTTTTGCATTAATAATTCCTACACAATTTTTGGAAATAAGAATGGCCGCTAGCAGTTCCAGACGGCTAGCTAAAGGTAAAGGTCTCAACACAATAAGAACGACGTTTACAACAAAATACCATAACACAGATACGAATATTAGTTTGTTAATAACAAATGTGGAATGAAACATATTTTTGACAAGCTTTAGTTTCTCGGACATTGTTATTAGAGTTGGCGGTGCATTATTTTTTATGTAGCGGTACACAGCAACAAACGTTATACAATGCAAGATAAAAATTATTGCCATAATTGTTAATCTAACAATCTCATCATATTTTTTCATCAGGCCAAACGCACAGTCAAAAATGATTAGTGGCGTTTGGAAAAATGTTATAAATCTGTCATGAGCTAGTAACAATACCAAAAAACACAAAATTGTCCACATAAGAATACAAATTTTTTTAACCCGTCCATCTGATATAACATCTAAGTAACTAGACGAATATATTACGGATAAACAGGAATCTAAAAGCAGACAGCCTGACAAAATGAAAGACATATAAAATGTTAAATAAAATATTCTCGTAGGAATTAAACACGCAAGGAATGTTGACGGGAAATACATCGACATTATTCCGAAATAAAACGAAGATAACCCTTGTAGGATCTCACAACAACACAAATTTGTAATCATTATTTTTACTTTTGAGATCATCCGGTAACATTTTCGAAGAAAACAAATAACAAGTAAATTTATAATTAAGTTCCATAGAGAGACAATAATAATTACCAACAAAGAACTGTAAGATAAAGTCATTTTAGCGATTCCGGTGTTGTTACTGTCATCTGTAAAATTCATTATATCCATAATGTGTAAAAGATGTTTTCAAATAAGAATTTGGTTGATATGAAAACAGTTCTATAGTTTACTAAAAACATATACATAAATCAAAGTTCTAAATCTTATAAAAATGTCTTAATGTTTTCTTCTAAATTTCTAGTTTTAATACACGCACATTGTCAATCTCTCTCTGGCTATGTACAACTAAAGATATTCACTAAGCATGTTAATTGCGCCAAAAGCAATGAAATAAATACCGTGTTATTTTAATGAAGTAAAAGGAAGTTTGTTAAGGGAAAGGCAATGTTGATTGACGTCAGTATTTTACTAGCCAATGAAATCAAATAAGAAAACAGCGTAATTAGATTGTCAACTATCGGAATCCAACAGTTTGCGAAAAACAACCTCACCTTTTGTAACAGAAAACATTCTTATAAAACTGACCGTTTGTTACAGGAAACGTTCCTATACGGCTGGCCGTTAGTTACATAAAACGTTATGTACTTCTGGCCATTTGTTACAGAAATTCCTTAATGTCCCATCATTCTGCCTATTTTTCCTATTGCATAATTTTAACATAGATGTACTTTTTAAGAAAAAATAGATCATATATTTTTATTGAATTTTTTGATTGTCTTTTTTATCTAAAAACATTAAACCAATAGTAGTATAGTGTGGACGAAATCTTCCGTGTGCGCCAATCCAAAATGGCGGAGAGGTCACGAAGACGTGGGAGGCACCTGTCATTAATCATGGTGATAGGTTGTTGATGGAGTTGTTGATGGATAAGGCACGCACCTGTCATGGAGAGACCACGCACCTGTCATGGTGTAGCAGGCTGCTGATGGATAACACCTGGTAGTTGTTGATAGTCATGGGTGTTTTGATACACGACGCGACGTGACTGGATGGATGAGTCCAGTAGAAGTTTAACCCAAAATCTTAACCGCGATGGCTGCGCCAATCGAAGATGGCGACGAGGTCACGAAGACGCGGGAGGAACCTGTCATTTTGATGGATGGGGCGCGCAAGTGTCAGTCCGCTTTATAGTTCATGCACGTCAATAACATGTTCAACCAGGTGGTTTTTACCTCCCACGTTTTGTCTTAATAGAAATGTATTTATGTACATAGGTAACGCTAGGGTAGGTGAATCCCCTTCCTCATCCATCAATATGGCAGGTGCGCGCCTCATCCATCAAGATGAAAGGTGCGTGTCTCATCCATCAAGATGACAGGTGCCTACCACGTCTTCGTGACATCGCCGCCATTTTGGATTTCATTCTCACAGTTCTTTATGAAAAACAGGCTAACCATATCATGTTCATAATGTACCTTGTTGTGTGAGTTTTAAACAAGTGCGATATGATTTACCTTTCACATGAACTAAGTTAGGGGTTTAAGTGTGATAATTAATTCACGTTCAGCCCAAGTTTTTCCCAACTTATTTTATTTAGATGGTTTTCAGAGTTGTAATGACATTTGCGCGCAGCTTAGATAGTGTAATTTACTAACGTAAATTTTATGTTTTAAGTGATGAGGGATTAGTATGTTCTTTGGTGACTTGTATATCACGGTATACAAATGGTGAACGTGAAAGGTGTACGCGCACGGAGTGGAAAGAGTTCAAATCTGCTTCATGAATGTGACATATATGACGTAACCACTTCTATGAGGGAAAGAAGACATTTGAAAGAGAGCTATGGAAATTAAATATTTATTACAGATAAATACTCTATTACATACATGTACTACGATTGTTTGACGGTATCATCTTAAATTTGATAAAGTCAGTACACCTCACTCTAATCAACAGTGATTGTCAATAGTAACATAGATTTATTTAAAAATATTACAATAAATATTGTATATTCAACAGGATCATATAAACAAAAACATTGAATATTACACAAAGTCAAATAAATATTTTAAAAATATTAAACTAAATCAATATTGTATATTGAACAAAACCAAATACATAAATAAATAAATATTGAATATTAAACAAAAGCAAATAAATAAAAAAGAAAATATGAAATCATGCCTATGTAATTGCGAGTTTAAGTGAATGCATGGGTATACGCCTGTGTTCGATAAAGAAGATAGTTACTTAGTATGTCCATTCACGTAAATAAGTAGCTCGTTGAGAATATATGTTTAGACCGTGTGGTTATTTTTTGTATTTATCTAACTGAATAACCACCTTGGTATAAAGCGGACTGACAGTTGCGCGCCCCATCCATCAAAATGACAGGTTCCTCCCGCGTCTTCGTGACCTCGTCGCCATCTTCGATTGGCGCAGCTATCGCGGTTAAGATTTTGGGTTTAACTTCTACTGGACTCATCCATCCAGTCACGTCGCGTCGTGTATCAAAACATCCATGACCATCAACAACTACCAGGTGTTATCCATCAGCAGCCTGCTACACCATGACAGGTGCGTGGTGTCTCCATGACGGGTGCGTTCCTCATCCATCATCAACCTGTCACCATGATTGACAGGTGCCTCCCACGTCTTCGTGACCTCGCCGCCATTTTGGATTGGCGCAGCGCGCAGCAAAACACGTAAGATTTCGTCCACACTATACTACTACCAATGTCTCTATTGATGACCTCAATCTCAATCTGTTTTTTTAATCAAAAGTAGTTCAAACGAAAAGTGGAATATTATGCGAAAATGAATTTTTACACATTACGTAAATTAAATAAACTTAACAATTTAAATGTTTTACATCACCCATCACGTAATTATTCCAAGATTAATCAAATTTATGATATAAGATGTTCATTCAAGGAGATAACGTCTGACCATAGTTTTATGACGTCATTTTTTCCAAACGTCACATGACTAGTAAGCATTTATGCTTTTTAGCCTGAAAGTTACTTTTTTAGTAGCACTTTGCTGCTGGAATTAACAGAACGGAGACATAAGCGAGGTTTTGTTATTTTGAATCATATATTGAACAAAATTAAAACAGTTTAACGATGTATTAAAATCACAACTAAAGTATAACTCAAAGACTTTTTTAAGCTGTTTCCAACTCACTTAAATCGGTTTTTCAATAAAAGAAATAAAAATTGTCAATCTTTTTCTTGTGGTGATAGATAAATAAAAGATGTTTGCTTAACCGAAAAACCGAAAAAGTAATTTAAAATGGAAAATGACATAAAAATTCCGAAACGTATAAAAGTTCAAGTTACTTCAGAATTTTTTAACATCCTTGCTGGTCAAGAGGCAAATGTAGCCATCCCATTAAAAGATTTAAAATAGTTCTTAGACCCTTATGCAGAGCGGGGAAAACTAAAGGAACAAAATAAAGATTTAAATGAGAGAGAGAGAGAGAGAGAGAGAGAGAGAGAGAGAGAGAGAGAGAGAGAGAGAGAGAGTTTTCTAAAACAGCACATAACATATACATAAGTAGTTACCGGCAGAGGAAAATGTATTCATTGGATTTTAAAACCTAACCATTTTTTTCAGTGTTGACGAGACCCTAAGTGACGAGTTATAACGATTATGTAACCAGATCTTGTAATTCATGAACATCTTTGACGAGGTCGGTTATGGACTAACATGATCAAACATTTTTGTAAATATCTCATGTTCTTTAATGGTACAAGACGAACGACTTTTGATAAATAATAATCTTCTACCGATTTCTTTTTAGATTAGTTCATTTATATTGAGATCTAACCAAAAATGTAAAATTGTTATTATTATTTATTTATTTATTTTTTTTTTTTTTAATTTTTTTTTTTTTTTGTTTTTGCTACTGTGACATTATCTCCCCAAATATGACTAAAGAGACAAAAACAAATATTATAACAACACGAAAAGGATATCATTTACAATTACTTATTTTAGAGCGAATTTTTAATGTAAGAATTAATGTTTTATTGTTTTATCAGTCGTATGGTACATATATTCTGTGATCGAACCGTTATCCCCTTAGAAACCTTAGTCATACATACTATTTTTGAGAGAGACAGCGGCATTAATAAATGAGGAATGAATTTCGGAAACGTACACTTATGGCACGTCAATTTTTTTTTTAAATTCACATCCAGCAACGTGCATTGTGAAGATAATGATCGGATAGGACGACATAAGTAACGACTGTATCACGCTGTGGTATTTGCCTGTGATTAAATATCACGTGACTCGGGGTCAATTTTTGGCACGCACGTTTATGTTTTACACCGGTGTGTAAGTTTGATTATTACATTGCAATTTTTAAAATGGCAGATCAGAACAGTGGGAAGATTAAGGTTAATTATGAATTTCTAGGTAAATCTGGATTGAAAGTGTCCAATCTCTGCCTAGGAACTATGACATTTGGGCATTGTAAGGAGGTGAGTATAAAAGCGAAACTTGGTGGGTCGTAATCTAGCAATCAAAGGGGGATAACTTGTACTTGTCTTATATATCTATAATTGAAATGTCCAATAACCACCCTAAAATTTAGTCCGCATTTCCTCATCGTTTATCAGTTACGTTTCTTTGATGACTTTTCAATTTTGTTTAAGTCGATTACATTGCAAAATTCCAAATATTTATTTTATTAATAAAGTAAGAGGGATTAGTCGCTTACTTTGGTCTTGACACGTGCATCGTACCTATGACCACCAAAGTTATCAAAGAGCGTGAAAGATTTTTATTAACAGAACTCAAAAACGCTACAATTGCCGTATCCTTATACAAAATCTTTACTGAAAATATATTCAACGTTTTAAAATTTCCCTTATTAAATCAAAACCGACACAAATTCATTTCAGAAATACGCCCGTGTCAAAATAAACACCACATTGACAATGAATAGAGTGGAACCAGGGCAACCACAGTCACACAACCATAGCAGAATTTTTAAAGAAAATAACAGATCTGTATCGCAGCAACTGGAAGAAAAATATTGTTTTACACAAGTCTATGTTGGTGAAGAGAGTTGCTATCCGTACAAAACAATCTACACATATTATAGCGATCGCTGTATTTTTAAAGAAGCAAAGACCTGCAAATATATATTTCCAGGGCTGCAGTGACCTGCTGTCTGGTAGTTCAATATCAAACACTAACTTTATCAGGACCTCGCTATCAAAGAGTAGCTCCAATGTAATCGACTCTATTTTATGATTGTCGGGATGCAATGATTTGCAATCCTGATGATAGCTGTTCGTTCATCGTATCCCTGTATGTATATTAATCGTTTATGTGCAATGACCTGTCACCAAGGAGTAAGTTGCTCATCTACAAGCGATCTTTCACAAGAGAAAGTTTCTGAAAATAGTGCTGTGAATGGGTGTATTAATTTTAACTTTTGTTGTTGCTAGTGTAATAATGCTGCTTCTGCTGCCAAACTTCGGTACTTCATAATGCTGCTGCTGTAGCAATTCAATTGCTACTACCTCTGTTGTAGGACGTCAAACACTTTTTGTTTCTGCTAATACGGTTGCCGGAACTAAAAATCTCGTATATTGCTGCTGACAGGGAAGTTCGCAAACTTATGTGGCTGCTGCCAGCGGAGCTAAATACTTGGTATTTGCTGTTGCCAGCTGAGGTCAAAAACTTGGTATTTGCTGCCGCTGCCGTCGGAGTTTAAATACTTGCGTTTGCTGCAATATGGATGAAGCAGGGGTTCAAATATTAGTTGTTGTTCCTGCTCCGGGAATTCAGATACATGTTCTTTAAAAAAATGAATGAATGAAAATACAAATATTTAAAAAAAAAAAAAAAAAAAAAAAAAAAAAAAAAAAAAAAAAAAAAAGTTACATAGAAGGTCTAGCACTTGTTGGAACGTTTTAAAAAGAATATTTCGTTATACAATGAGAATTTAAATTATGACGTACGCATACGATTAGATTTTTATCGTTTCTTTAACGCTGAATCTGCATATCTCTAAAGTTTTGAAATCGGTTTATTCAGTGAATGTTTCAAATTCAATGTAAAAATTTGCCAAGCTGAGCATGACAATGGTAAATGTATTATATAACACCCGTCACACACTGCAAATTTCTATCATTTTATACAGGCCGAATTTGTTTTACAAAGAATCATGAAAGTGGAGCAGACGATCTTTTAAATTCACAACAAAAAAAAAATAAATAAATAAATAAATAAAAAATAAAAATAAATAAAATAATAATAATAATAATAATAATAATAAAAACCCGCATTTTTAAATTTTTATACCTGAACACAAATTCAATATAAAAATTTGCCAAGCTGAGCATGACATGGGTAAATGTATTATATAACACCCGTCACACACTGCAAGTTTCTATCATATTAAGCTGACCGAATTGTTTTTACAAAGAATCATGAAAATGGAGCAGACGGTCTTTTAAATTCACAAAAAAGAGAGACTGGGTGTTGTGGAAGAGTAAATACCTCCTGTCTGGCTGCTAGTTACACCCGCCTAGCGCGAAATCAAATTTAAGGATGAAAGGAGCATGGACACTGGTTGTTTATCTAGACCAGAAACCGCCCTTGGCAACAACGATTCAATTAGTTCAATTCAATTCAATTCAATTCAATTCAATTCTTAATTCACTGAGTCACATATGTGGTACATCAGGTGATAATGCAACATACATAAAATTAACATGACAATGACAAACTAACAAACCGAGCATGACAAAGATTACATATTAAGTTTCTATATAATATTAGGTTATCTATGGTTATTTAAAGTTTTATATATGATTTTCAAAAACACTGAATTATTTCCTAAATTAAATACTCTTTTGTTACAATACGTCAATAAACCTTGAAGTTTTCCTATATTAAATACATTGGTATATATTTAATCCGATAGGTTTGAAAAAAAAATCGCATTGAAATAAATAATGCATTTCATCTTCAATTCCAGAGGTACATAGAGGACAATTTCTTTCATTTCTGTTTAACCCAGACCATCTTCCAGTTTCAACCGGAAAGTTCATATTTTTAGTCCTCAATTTACAAATCCAAAAGACAGAAAAGGTATTAAGCTTAATAAAATAATCTTCACATTTAAAATCCCTTTTAAACACATTATAAAATTGACCTTTAGAAGAGTTTTGTAAATTGCTTGACCAAGATTGTACAAACTGATCACAAAGAGACTGTTTAACAATAGATTTTAACCAATTATTAGGTACAACGTTCTGCGAATTCCATATATATCCTAAACCTGTTTTATTAAATACATCCCTAATACTTTCAAGCCATGGAAAAGTGTATGAATTATTCTGATACATATGAAACATAAGTTGTTATAAACAATATGACAATTTATCTTGTGATGAAATAAGCTTATTCCAAAAACATACCATTTTACATTAATTTCTATCTCTATTGGGTACCTTCCAAGTTCACCATATACCATATAATTTGGAATACTATTTCTTAATCTCATAATTTTCTTACAGAACTGCACATGTAATTTTTCAATAATTTTGACATTTTGAAAGCCCAAAACTTCTGATCCATAGGTAACAATAGGTAAAATCATAGTATCAAAAAGTTTTAATTTCAAATCAACAGGAAGTGAAATGTTTCTAATTTTTCTTAGTATAGCATACATTGCTGTCTGTGCCTGATCAACTAATTTTTTTCTTGCAACTGTAAATTTTCCATTGTAATTAAAACATACACCAAGATAACAGTAGTTTTCCAAAATATCTAAAATTAAACCATTAAAATAAAAAAAAATGGTGTTTTACTTTTTCTTTTACAAAATACAACCACTTTTGTTTTTTTAGTATTTACCTTCAATTTCCATATGTTACAATAATCAGAAAAAATGTCTAATGCTTTTTGTAAACCCTCAGCTGATTCAGACAGTAATACTGTGTCATCTGCGTACAGCAGAACAAAAAATACAATATGAAAATACAAATCCTGACGAAACATATCAGTAATAGTACATAAACCATCTGCACCATTTTGAATCAAAATATTTTCAAGGTAATGAAATATAGAGAGAATAAGAAGGGGGACAAATTCTCCCCTTGTCTAACTCTGACATTACATGTAAAAAATTCTGATGAGTCACATTCAATTCTGACACAAGATTTTATATTATTATACATATTAAATGGGACATTAAAACATTTGCCCTTAATATTGTATTGTAAAACTTTACGCCACAATCCAACTCTCCAAACATTATCAAACGCTACAAATCTACAAATGTACTATATAATTTCTTTCCTAACGAAAAATATATTGAAATTAAAGCATATAATACAAAGATGTTATCTGTTGTTGAATAACCTTTCCTAAAACCTGCCTGCAGCTGATTCCCTGACAAAATGTTATTTTGATTAGCATAATCATTCAACCTATTATTTAAAATTGCAGTAAAAACTTTTCCTAAGCAACTTAAGAGAGTGATTGCTCTATAGTTTTCTGGATCTGTAACACAACCTTTGTTCTTATGTATAGGTTTAATAATACCTTTTAACCATACATCAGGCAAAATGCCTGTGTTGAATATAACATTAAATAGTTTAACATACAAAGGTAAGAATATGTGTAAAGTACACTTAAAATATTCATTAAGCAAATTATCTATCCCAGATGCCTTATTATTTTTAAGGTTCATTATAACCTTTTTTTATTTCATCTTCTGTAATATCGTCATTAAGACAAGAACAATCAGTTATGTCAATGTTAACAAAAAAATCTGATTAAAATATTCGTAAAAATCTGACAGAGAAACTTCACATGTGTTGTTACCCTTTGAACCCGAGTTCAATATGTTCCAAAACGCTTTTGTATCATGCTTTGAAAGTTTTCTTAATTTGTTACAAACATTATTTTGATACTCATTAAAACAATGGTTAATTGTTTTTCGATACTCTTTTGCACACTTTTTAACATGTTGTTTGTTATTTTAATTCTTAACATAGTTATATTTCTTTCTCACGGAATGAAAAAGTTTCCGCTTATTTTTACAGTTTATCAAACCATGGTTTAGAGCGAGAGTTACCTCGCTTTGTACGCCCACTTGATGACTGGCTACCCATAACACAGTTAGCTGACTGTGTAAACAATTCACCTAAATGATTGACAATATCATTGATCTCATATTCCAATGTAGTGTCTTGATTCGTTTTACTATTACAACATAAGATATCTAATGATGAATTAAATCATTAACAACAATAATATCAAAACTATTTACAAATTCTTCAGTTTTTTTGGGATTTCATCGCACAATTTGCCGCAGTGACTGCTGATATTTTTACTATTTTTAGGACAATTAATGTTAACTTCTTACTTAAAATGGAGTGAACTATGCTTATCTGAAAATAACGGATTAAAATCCATAACTTCAAAATTATGTACAAAGTCAAAAAAATCTGATGACAATCACAAATAATCAATTAAACTGACACTTCTGCTAGTAGTTTTACCAATTAATTTGTCTTTATCCAACCTGCCATTAGCGACATACAAGTTGTTACTTTTACAAAATTTAAGGAGATTGTAACCATAATTACTAACCCTACCACTATTCTTTGTATATCTATCTATTTGTACACCACTAGATTTAAGTTTATCAATATCACACATGTATTCAGATGCATATCTATCAATATAAATTATATCAATAAGTGTATTATCATAACTAACAAAGTCAATAAGGTTGCCTGTCCTGGCATTAAATCACCAAAAATAGCTATATGATCCCTACTTGTGTCACTATAATTTGCAAGTTCATCTTCAATGTCATTAAATGCTTCTACTGAAGAATATTTTGACCCTTCTGGGGAATATATACACAACCTAACCAAATACTCTTGTCTGACCTCAATTTAACATTTAGTAATCGAAACCACTGAACATATTCAGATTTGCTATTAATGAAATTTATATGTTTATGCAAAATATCCTTATATACGAAAACTATTCCCCCAGATTTTGTATCACCACTCGCTTTCCTATATTTTGAATAAAATTTATAACCATTAGGCAAATCAAGATTGTCAAGTTCATCTGTTTTACTTTCAACAAAACATAAAACATCATATTTGAGTCCACAAATTTAAACATGAAATTGTTACATGTTCTTTAAAGTCTTTACACACATATGTGGCATCTTCCTCGGTCTCTAGATCTCCTCCATGAATAATCCCCTTGCGGCTGGTACAATTCCCCATCTATGTATAGCTTATCTACAATTAACTTTGCCCTACGGTTATTCCTCTTTGCTTCTTTCAACTTTGGTATAAGTGGTTTTCTTCTATCCACGATTTCTTTCGGAAATTGTTCGTTTACCCCGTACTTTTTCCCACGTAGAGCTACTAAACCTGCTTGTTTCCTCACTATTTCTCTATCTTTGTGGTCAATAAATTTAGCAACTATTGATCTTGGTCGACCCATATAACTATCTTTAACCCTATGCACTCTATGAAATCCCATATCTTTCACTTTTACTCTATCTATTTGCATTTCCTTTTATAGAAAATCTTTAAGTACCTTTTCTGTCTCTTCAAATCTATTTCCCCTTTCATCTGAACTGAATTGTTCTGGTAATCCGGAAAACACCAAATTATCCCTCATAGACCTAGTTTGTAAGTCAATTATACCGTTCTTTAAGTTTTTTGTTTTCATTCTAGTATATCTTCATTGTCTTGTTCTATTTTACACACCCTTTCCTCTAATTCAGCATGATTAAACTCATTCCCATCAATTCTGTCCCTATTTTCCCGTATTATCTGTCTTACATTTATTAATTTCTGTTTTCCGACCACTAATCTCATTTTGAAGGACAACAAATTTCGGATCAATCAAAACCAATCTTTCATGTATTCTGTCTTAATATTCTAGTTTTGATAATTTATTGTTTATTTCTGCAATGATGCTCGGCAGTGAATTACCAAATCGTACAGCTGCTGAGTTAGATGCTAGTTCGGGTACATTTTCTGGTGATGCCCATGTGTCGATCCGTGACCCGAAGGGTTGGGGTTGCGGGTTAAACACTTGACGTACTTGGTGTAACTGAGGTGTTGATGCTGACATCATTTGTGTTGAGGTTGGAGATCTTACTATATATTGTCTATTAATATCCATAAACTCTTTCATCATATTTGGAGATACCCCATTAGACAAGCCATATACGGGCGGGGGAGGTGGCGGTGTGTTTGTTTGCATGGGTAAAGTTAGTAAATTGTGTGATTGCTACGGAAAAACAAAAATAAAATATCATTTACTTGATTAAGAACGCTACCTATATTGACTGGAGATTAATATCATTATTTAATTGTGGAGTAGTTTGAGTACGTGAGTGAGTACGTTGGTGGTCTAGCACAATCATGTGTATGTGTCGACAGGTTGTTCTTCCAACACTAACCTGTACATATCGCGGTTGCCTAATACGGTGACTTGCTGTCGGTGGGGGGGGGGGGGGGGGCGTTCGTTCAGCTTAAACCTGAATATTTCTGGATTTCACGGCTGAAATGAAATATTATCGAGATATGGTTGTTCGTTCAGCACAACCTGCACCTATAGCAATCTTCGTACTGCATTGACTTTCTTTCGCGGAATACACTTTTGTCTAGCTCCATCTATCCTAGATCGATCTCCGGTTGCAATGGCACCACCCTGTGCATTAAGAACCAATCTGTAATAGGCTGCAATAACTTACTGTCAGGTTATAAGTTTGTTCGTTCAGAACATCCTATAGAAATAGCGATCGCCGGACGTTTTTAGCAGTAATGATATATTGTTCCGACCAGTTATAAGTATTTGTATGCATGCTACTAAGTACCTGTACTTATATAAGACACCTATGTTAACTTAAAATCATATTAGCTTATAGACAGGTAGTCCTGTTAATTGACAGTCATCTTTCAAATTTTAGCCATATCTGTAAAAAGAAAATAGTGCAGAGTAGGTCTAATTACATTTTATTTTTTGACAGGAAAACCTACGCGAAGAAAACCTATTGACATCGCTTCTGTAGTATCAATTCTTGGTATGGTTACACATTTTTGGAGTAGGCCTTTTGACATATATATATCGATATCATTTTTTAAAATGAAGATTAACTTTACGAATGATATCAGAGACATTGGTGAAATTCAAGTAACCCCCCCCCGCCCACTTGTTTACTAACCATGGTATATACCAATAATGATGCTAAATGGATTGCCACAGAATGAAATTTCTAGAAAGTAAGCGAGTTGACAATAAATGAATATTTTAAGATTACTGTGAAAAAAGAGTGACTCTGAAATTAATTAGAAAGTATCCGAAGAAAGTTGTTATCATCCTTTGGAATTTGAGTCTGACGCACTGTAGATTGTATTTTTGAAAGACAAATTGGGTACAATTGATACTACAAGGTACATGAAATTCAGCCTTAACTTACTTCATATTATAGAAAAGTACAAGACATCTTTTCTCCTATCTACAACTACAGAATTGATATTGATAAAAACTGAACAAAAATCACTACTCATTCTTTAACTGCAAATAACCGATTAAATTGTGATTCTAAAAATTTATTTATTTATTTATTTATTTATTATTTTCAGAGGGGCCATACCCAAGCGTCTGAAGAACTTTCACATAAAATACTGGATAAATTTGTAGAGCTAGGCGGGAACTTTTTAGATACGGCTAACGCGTATGTAAATGGAACCTCGGAAAAAATCATCGGAAACTGGTTAAAAGGGTAATATTTTTATAATATTCCTTTATTGGTTTAGTCAAAACACAAGTTTGTTCTAAAAACTATTTTCTAAGAGGGGCCTCGGTGGCCTAGTGGTCTAAAGCGAGCTCACGGATCACAGCGCCTCTTGCTTCCTGGGTTCGGAACAGATCCTAGTGTAAGGCAGTTTCTCAGTTCGCTTGCCGGTGGTTTTCTCCGAGCACTCCGGTTTCCTCCACAATTCCTGAACTGGTCCGTGAAGGAATCTATACTGGGGCGTAAAACACCATAACTCCACTTCACTCTATTTTTTTACGGTTTTTTATCATTCGAGAATAATTCTTTCTGTAAGCGACAGCATGCTGGTAATAAAGTCACTGATGCATTTATTTAGAATGCATTGTACGTCATTTAGAACTGTACGCCATTTAGAACTGTACGTCATTTAGAACTATACGTCATTTAGAACTGTACGCCATTAAGAACTGTACTGTCATTTAGAACTGTACGCCATTAAGAACTATACGTCATTTAGAACTATAGTTCAGATGGATGTTTTACATGTCTCGGAAGGTTTTAAGTGACATTCTATATTGTAAGCTACACTTGCACTTTATAACTAAGTGAAAAACGTAATTTGTACTATAGTGTAAAACTGTATATAATCGCATAAAGTCACTTTTTTCTCGTACGTGTGTGTGTGTGTGTGTGTGTGTGTGTGTGTGTGTGTGTGTGCGCGTGCGCGCGTGCGTGCGTGCGTGCGTGCGTGCGTGCGTGCGTGTGTGTGTGTGTGTGTGTGTGTGATGGATAACAGTTCCGAATGGGTTATCACATGAGGTGCTGGTTATTATTATTTATTTAACTGTTTCAATTGTTTGGGTTATCTCGTGTATAATAATGTGTTTGCAAACTGTTATAATCTTCAAATTCTTGAAGATTGTTTTTATTTTAAATTCAGTCATTATAACAAGGAGATCATTTCAGTAATAGTAGTGAAACGAAGTTTTAATGGAACTTGGTTCGAGCGAAGTGCCGAACATTCTCACGAAGAAGAAATTCGTGCTACACGTGACAATAAATTAGAATGTTTCATTAAATAATAATAATAATAATAATAATAATCATAATAGTAATAATAAAAATAATGATGATGATGAAAAATCATTTGCTTGAAAACTTCTTTACATGAGCATTCTTAATCGATGAATTTTCACTTGTTTTTATAGAAATTAATTTTTATTTGTACTTAGACCCAGGTATTTGCACAAGTTACTTCTTTAAATAAGAACAGTTTTAGATATTTATGAAGTCGAATTAAATGTTTATTACATATGTATTATTATTATTATTATTATTTAGAAACGGATGTATTTTAATAATTATTTTTTTTTTTTGTAATTTGACTTAAGAAAAAATCGAGATGATATTGTCATAGCAACAAAAGTACGAGCAACGGTGGGATCAGGTCCGAACGAGGTCGGACTTAGTAGAAGACATATAATTAAAAGTTGTGAAGATAGTTTGGAAAGGCTTCAGACAGATTATATTGACCTTTACCAGGTATAAAAATTATCAAAGATTATTACCAGATTTATATCCCGTTACCATGGAAACAATATTTGTTAAATATTTATATAAAACTTTTTTAACGATTAATTGTCCAAGCATTATAATAATAAATTTGACAGAACTAGGTTTTCCTGTGTGGAATTTGTGATGCATAGTGGTGAGTCTGTTTAAAAAGGTTTAGACAATCTACATGTAAGTGGAAATACATTATATGTTTTATATATGTATATGCAACATGTAAATATTTAAAAGTCAATTTTTGCACAACCCCCCCCCCCCCCAAAAAAAAAAAAAAAAAACAAAAACAAAAAAAAAAAAAAAAAAAAAAAAAAAAGAAAGAAATCGGTTTGGATTATTTGACCGTTTTGTTTTACAGACACCGAACCAATCCCCTAGGGTCTAGGTAATAAGCATAATTTTACGACTTTGTACAGATAGATGTACATGCCTGTACAGACCCTCTCGAACTATTAATACCCCAAAATGTATTGAGGAATATATATTATCGTATTTTAATAGACTTGCAATATTGATACAAATAATATTATTTTTTCTACAACCAACATGTTTCGCAAGGTAGACTAGGCCAAATATTAATCTTAATAACTTGGAAATTGCACTTTTTAAAAATAATTTGTAGAATGCCTATCAGCAGTTACTTGTTTTTATGCTAATTACTTTTTTATTATATCATTTTATGTGGTTTAAATATTTAATTTATAAAATGTTTTTAGACTCATTTTTATTATATCATTTTATGTGGTTTAAATATTTAATTTATAAAATGTTTTTAGACTCATTTCTGGGATTCAGCTACACCAATCGAAGAAACATACCGGACATTGGATGACCTCGTACGATGTGGGAAGATACGCTACATCGGATTAAGTAACTTGGCTGGATGGCAGATTCAAAAAATTGTACAACAAATGGAGTACATGAGACTAAGTTCTGTAATAAGTTTACAGGTACTTATTCAATTAAAAAAATGCAAAATTTAGGGGTTTAAGCGACAATTCAAATAATAGTGCCTCATTTATTTCTAAAAGGGATCTAGCTGCTTACAAACAAATTGCTGACTCAGGGGTATTACAAGCATATGTTATTTCTTGTCCTTTAAAATTGTATAGAAGTTATCACAATATTTTTATTAAGTATAAGTCGCTGTATTTAATCTTACATTGGATATATTTGATTGCCAATAGTTCCCCTGTTCCTTTCCTTTCTCTAATTTGATTTTGCATCTGGTGGGTGTAGCAAAGCTAGACAGGAAGTGCTTAAACTTTCGGAGCACCTTGCCTCACTTCATCGATGGAAGTTTAAGCGTTTAATTGAATTAGCCAGGTTTACAGTTCTTACCTTGCTTTTGGGATAGTGATTTGGACGTGGGCGTGTATGTTTGTATTAGAGTATTTCCAAGAAGCAGTCCTTATCCGTTTTTTTTTAAAAAAAAAACATAATATCCTACTATAATAGGTCACGAAACTAGCAAGATTATTATACTTCATTTAAAATTTACCAATTATGCCCAAAGCTGGTCCTTAAACGAGTGAAGCCTACTTTTCATGATATATGATTGCAATGTTGTTGTTTTTATACTTCGATTTGTATTGTCAGTGAAAACAATATTGAGAGTTAAAAGAATATTTAAACGATCCAAATGTTGATTTTCCGAAATTTGCACATATGGCACATATAATTTAACAGGACATTTTTGTATAATGTTTTATGTGTTATTTGTCTTGAAACAGAAAAGACAGAAAGTTGTACTATATTTTATCAGCACAAAAAAGCTTCATAAGATTTGAGGTCAATAAATTTACCAGACATTACACAAATTTAACGATATGAATAACTATTTTTTGTTCATTGATATGCAGTTTCTGCAATCGGAACTTTTAATTTGTTTGCGATTTGACATCTGATATATTTTATTCCGATTAAACAAGATATAAATATTTCTTGTAAATGAAGCAAATTTTTTTAAAATTTTATCTTTCACACAGCATCCAGATGATTGTTGAAGGTAAGACTGACATATAAATTATTTTTGTGACACGATATTTTGTAAACGAACTTTTATAACCGACTTACAAACGTAATATTTAAAACGCCACATTAAAACATAATATATTACCTACAGCAACAGTACAGTCTATTATGTCGAGAGCCCGAGTTTGAACCTTTCCAGGTATGTGTCAATGAAGGAATCGGAGTATTGCCATGGAGTCCACTAAAGGGGTGAGTTAAACATCGATTATTTCACAAATGTACTTCTTAGTTTGATTATTCAACTTAATCCTTTAGATAGTTCTCAAAAGCAAGCAATTAAAATTTTAAAATTGCATACTTTAAGACAAATCTTTTTTTTATTATCGGGACTTCTCATTTTTTCTCATTTTGCTCCTTTTGATTTTTCAAGCCTTCTGACTAACACAATTGAATTCTTCCATTTCTGATACTTTTGCTCTTTGGATTAACGGCATTAAAGTTTATTTCTAAGCTATAAACAGAATTTTAAACCATCTGCGCTAAAAACTAGTAGAACTTTGGATAAACGGAATAACCAGTTAACGGCATCCAGATAAAGATGTGCATGTTGTTGTCTAGTTCAAATAGCGCCGCCAGAATTGTAAAATTATATAATAGTTAAACACTATACGAAATTGTTTTGTAGCGGAATGCTAACAGGGAAATTTAGACGAGGGGAAGTACCTACCGAGGCCGGAAGTAGAATAGGCTTTGTAACTAAATACACAAGTTTACAGAAACAAAGTGCACCAGACTGGAACAACTACGCTAATAATGAGTCATACTGGAACTTGTTGGATGTAATGAAACGGATAGGTCAGAAATATGGTGAGTTAGTTATTTATTTTTTTTTTTGTCATTTTGACAAGTCGAGAGTTGTGGTAAGCCATTTGTAAATTGTGTTCTCTTTTACAAGTCGAGAGTTTTGTGTTGGTAAGCTATTTGTAAATTATATTCTCTTTTACAAGTCGAGAGTTTTGTGTTGGTAAGCTATTTGTAAATTATCTTCTCTTTTACAAGTCGAGAGTTTTGTGTTGGTAAGATATTTGTAAATTATGTTCTCTTTTACAAGTCGAGAGTTTTGTGTTGGTAAGATATTTGTAAATTATATTCTCTTTTACAAGTCGAGAGTGTTTTGGTAAGCTATTTGTAAATTATATTCTCTTTTACAAGTCGAGTGTGTTGTGTTGGTAAGCTATTTGTAAATTATATTCTCTTTCACAAGTCGAGAGTGTCGTGTTGGTAAGCCATTTGTATATTATGTTCTATTTGTCATTTTTACAAGTCGAGAGTTTTGTGATGGTAAGCTATTTGTAAATTATGTTCTCTTCGCCAGTTCGACAAGTCAAAAGTTTTCTGATGGTAAGCTATTCGTAAATTATGTTTTTTTCGACAGTTCGGTAAGTCGAGAGCTTTTTGATTTTTTCAATTCCAAAATCACAAAAAATGTAATAAAATTAAAAAAAAAAAAAACCACTTCACTCTGAACCAAAAATTATTATTTAAATGCCGTTTTGTAATGTATCATATTATTCTTTTTTTTTCCTTTTCATGATCAGTTTTTTAGAATACCTTTACATACAGAATAGATTGTATTTCTGAACGTCATTACTTATCAGGCTATTGAATATGTGATATACTTTTATGTTATTTTTCCAAGTTGTAGTGCACTTTTTTGCTGTTAATTTTACATTGTTACTTACCAACCATACAAACGGAGAGTTTTTTGACAATTGCGTCTAAAAAGTATTGGTTAAATACTTAAATTATATTTTTGCAAAGGTTCTGGTGTTTTAAACAAAGGAGTGGAGTGGAGTAATGGTGTTTTACGCCCCAGTCAAAAATCTTTCACTTATTTCGAGGCGGTCAGTTCTTGGATGGTGGAGGAAACCGAGTGCCCGGAGAAAACCACCGACCTTCGGCAAGTGAACTAACAAACTTTCTCACACTAGAATCTGTCCCGAGTGGGATTCGAACCCAGGCGGTGAGAGGCGCTGTGATCCGTAAGCGCGCACTTTAGACCACTCGGCCACCGAGGCCTCCTTTTAAACAAAGGAGAAACATACTTTACGATTATCCTTTTTAATATCTCGCCTAAATTGTTAATTACTTAGGGCTATTCAAGGTACAAGAAATTCATGTATCGTTAAATCTGTCCATGTCCAAATATTTAGTAAACTACTAAAAATAAACTTGATCTTTTCTTAATTTTGTTTTAATATTCTTTATGTTGCTTTACATACAAATCAGATATTGAATTCTTTCAGATAAAAGTATTGCTCAGGTGGCGATAAGGTGGTTACTGCAAAAGCATATCGTACCCTCAGTGATTATTGGAGCAACATCCATTGGACAACTTGTAGACAACATGGGAGCCGGAAATGGATGGAACATGTCTCAAGAAGAAGTAAGCAATATGTTTTTACCGTACTTAATATATTTAATGTGCCAGCTTCAAAGCCACCAACCCAATAACCCTCTCTGTGATGTTTTATTGATATTAACCCAGTAATTTTAAGAGATGTTACAAATGTTAATTACAGACATACCTACGTCTATATACTTACTTAAGGACATAAAAACTGCGTTATGAACTCACATTACCTGTTGGCCAGGTAAGCTTAGAATTCGAAGTTTTTGATATATAAATCAGTGCAACGAATTTTTTATCCTGGTAAATGATGCTTTATTAGAAATATTTGAATTATTAATACTATTTATTTTGAATCAAAGCAGTTTATATTATAATTATTTTATTATTTATTATTATTATTATTATTGTTGTTGTTGTTGTAGATGGCAGAGCTAGACACCGCGTCACAACCTCACATACCTTATCCTTATGAAATGATATGGCGGCTTAATGAACCAAGAGTTAATACGTTTTATCCACCATCATTTGTGGAAAATACACAGTAAACAGTTACTATGGTAACTGTTAAATCGAGGAGAGAAAATAAAGTAAACCAATAATTAGTTGTTTTTGATGCCGTGTGCGGTATTCTAACTTTTTTAATTGAAACAAAATCGAAGTATTTAATCAGAAATTATATTGACTCGATATATATATATATATATATATATATATATATATATATATATATGCTTTGCGTCTTCTAATTCATCCATGTTATAAATTGTCAAATTTATTACCGTTTTAATCAGTCTATGCAGACAATGACATCAGAATCATAATGTTATTGGGCAAGGTTTTCGATCTTTTTATTATTATTAAAATGAATTGCTCTCGAATTTGCACACATATCATGATTAATAATTCAATAAAGGTAACTCGACATCAATACCTGTAAGATCTTAAAAAAGTTCTATGTGTGCGTGTGTGTGTGTGTATGTGTGTGTGTGTGTCCTGCATATATAAATGATTATATATTTGTGACGTACAGTTAAGGACTATCATTTTTATTATTGTTATTTTTATAATGATATAATTTCTATATGCAGAAAAATAATAAAATCAATAAACAATTTTTAAATCATCTAAAACTATTGTTTTGAATATTGTTTGTGAAATACGGGGAAAAAAGGGACAAAGAAAACAAAGGTTCCATATATATCAAAAACCTTAAAGGTGACGAAAATCTCGCATTTTTCGACTTTTATTGGTGACCTGTTTTCTATATATAGTGAATAGAAAACAGTCTGGGATAGAAGTTAAAGACTATGAAGAAGTTATCTGTGATGTTAAGCATATAAAACTTAAATAAAACTTGATAATCCTTTTGAAGCAATCTTTTATCAGTGTTTTTTTTCATAGAAAATTTTGAGATATTACCTCACTTATAGTTAGTTTTATGGTTTAAAAATACCAGTTAAGTGGAAATTTGGAAATTACATGTATTTCTAAACAACTCTTATAAATTTAAGTAATAAAATTGTTGTATTACAAATTTAAAAGGGCAATAGATGTCTGTAGCTATTTTAATATCAGAATTTGTCTCTTCTATTTCAGAATGTATAAATATATAATACAAATACCAGTTAAATTTTGATGTGCCAGATGTGCACATTTCGGAAATAAATTTTGATGTGCCAGATGTGCACATTTCGGAAATTCATTCCTCATCAGTGACACTAAGAAAAGTTGATACATAAAAATATAAGCCAAACAGTTGAAAATAATGAATCTAAAGTTTCAACATTATATAAATCCAAATCCAGCTAAAGAATGCTGTGCATGAGGGAACAAACCTTAGTTTTAAATTAATTCCAAATTTTAGACGACTGAAAATTTTGCTAAATGGTACGTTTTCTGACAGCACAAAGTACTGCCTACTGAGTTATGGATACCCTTGGGGAGTTTTACTCCACCAGCAGCGGTACCCGCTCAGGGGTAGTAAATATATAATACAAATACCAGTTAAATTTTGATGTGCCAGATGTGCACATTTCGGAAATTCATTCCTCATCAGTGACACTAAGATGGAAAAGTTGATACATAAAAATATAAGCCAAACAGTTGAAAATAATGAATCTAAAGTTTCAAAATTATATAAATCCAAATCCAGCTAAGGAATGCTGTGCATGAGGGAACAAACCTTAGTTTTAAATTAATTCCAAGTTTTAGACGACTGAAAATATTGCTAAATGGTACGTTTTCTGACAGCACAAAGTACTGCCTACTGAGTTATGGATACCCTTGGGGAGTTTTACTCCACCAGCAGCGGTACCCGCTCAGGGGTAGTAAATATATAATACAAATACCAGTTAAATTTTGATGTGCCAGATGTGCACATTTCGGAAATTCATTCCTCATCAGTGACACTAAGATGGAAAAGTTGATACATTAAAAAATATAAGCCAAACAGTTGAAAATAATGAATCTAAAGTTTCAAAATTATATAAATCCAAATCCAGCTAAGGAATGCTGTGCATGAGGGAACAAACCTTAGTTTTAAATTAATTCCAAAAATAATAAAGATTAGTAAGATTAATTCCAAAAATAATAAAGATTAATAAAGATTATTTAAAATTCATCAATAAAAATAAAAAAAATATTTTGAATGTTTACTTTCGAAACATGAATAAAACAGCGGACTCCATTAATTTAAAATCCGTTATTTTATTTTTGACACCCAAAATCCCATCAATTATGACAATATATCATTTTATATCTGTTTAGACAACAATCACCATTATTTGTTATCTTATGTTATACGGCGTTAATTATCATATGACAAAGGATAATATAGTTTTAATCACGCATACACATGTTTTAGTTTGATAATGATATAACGTGTCAACATGGCGGGTCAGAACAGTGAAAACATCAAGGTTGATTTTAAATTTCTACTTAAGTCTGGATTTTCCAATCTTTTTCTAGGATTTATGACATTTGGCATTAGCAATGAGGTATACACAAGTGCTAAACTTAAAGGAATTACTGCTATGTAAACATTTATTGCCAATGGACTAGTTTTAATTTATTCCGCTTTTCTTCAAAGTTAATGAGTCTTGTATCTATGCTGAAAAATTTAATTCTGGTCGTTTACATCACAAGATTCTAAAGATATATTACTTTCGTGTAATTGTGTGAGCACGCATGAAACCTACATCCATATATCAGTTTATCCATTTATTTATCCATCTATACATCCATACGTACATGCATCCCTGCAACGATTCATCCATGAATCCCTTTACCCTCCCATTTATCATTCCATCGAAACTTTGTACATAAGGTACCGGAGTACTGGAGAATAAATGGTAAAGTGAAAGAAACTCTCACTCAAGAAGAAAATGTTAGAAATACGTTAAAGAAAACAATAAGGGAAATAAATTCAGATGTTAAAGTAGACAAAAACTGTTTACGTTTTGGAGACTTATATGCAAAACATTGCCTTATGAGTACAAAAACCCTTGGTAAAAGTTGTCGACCAAAACAAATCATTATACACTTAACAAATTCTAGTCAAGTCCAATTTTAACATAGCTAGATAGAGAATTTTTTTACCCTTAATAAAAATGACAAAGATTAAAAAGCAGCTAAAGCCTGTCTTAGAACTTACAGGTTTGCCTTATACAGCTATGCTTAAAGTAATTTGTGTTTAGAAAACTAAAATGCTGATAAAAACAAAGCTAGTTGATCCAAATTAAAACAAAATGGGATGGATAAGGTGTTACATATTTATACAAACAAAATATCAAAACAAAGGGTTAAGTTGTTATTAACAAAAGATACAAATGTCAGATTAAAAAAACTTACGACGCGAAATACGTAATTGGAACAAACAGTACACACAAACAGATTAAATGCCTTCACCAGCAATCTTAATAAAGTAGGGACATACCATTCGTATAAAGTTTATTCTGATTGGTTCAAAATTATACTTCACTACCAGTTATAACAGGATGAAAAACAATGACAGAGATGAAGATTCGTCAAACAAGCGAACGCCGTAGCTGTTTGTGATAAATGTTAAAGAATAAACTGATTATTGGTTGCTTTGGCTATGCCTAGAAATCGAAAACATTATCTTATTACATCGCATAACATAAAATCTGAAAAAAAGACAAACTAGTTTGCGGCTGCATGAATTTGAGAAAGACATTGTTGAAATTAAAGTATTTGCGTTATCAACGGCGTACATATAAAGCCATCGCTGGAATACTGTGACTAGATAAGTCATAGAAGGCTGTTCACCAGCAAAGATTGCCTAAAGTATTGTGATAACAATGCAGTAACTCAGTATCTGGATTTCTGTCAACATAAACTGTATAAATAGTGATCACGGGCTTACTTGCTAGAAATCGGATGTTCTTTCTGCAAAAACATGTACACATAGCAATCGTTAGTGTACATTGACTTGCCATCTGAAAGCAAGTTGTTTGCCTAGCACTTCCCTACAATCATCGCAGTCGCTGGGCTGAAGCGAATTAAGAATAGTCAGTAGGCTGTTCGTCAAGCACTAAACCGTGAAAAAGCGGTCTTTGGAATACAGTAATCTGATATTAGGGTTTAACTCCAGCACCCAAATTAGAAGATCTCGATCTCCATGATACAGATGACTTGATGACTTCATCTTGTACCAACCTGTGCATTTTGCATCTTCGGACATTTCTAACTGTGTAGTAGGTAGTTTATTTATTAAAATAATATGCTAATGTACTACGTAACTTTTGTACTATCACAATTATGGCAGATATTTAGTGTTCTCACCAAGAGATCATTTCACGAGTCGACAGTCACCTTTTCAAATTCACCTTTATTTTAAGCGTTTTATCGACACAATGTTTTATTAAAAGCGTAATAAAAACACGCCAATAATTAAGTTCGAATACAACCAATTAAGAACGGGACAGTAATTGTACATCATGTTAGCGTTTTTATCACGTCTTCAAGACATTGATTTGTTATCATATACTAGCGGAAAAAAGTAACTGTGCATCAATAAAATTTATAATTTCGCTATTATTACTGAATGTATAAATCTTAAAATTTGCACAAATGGTAAGTGTATATACCTCTATCATATCGCTCGGTCATTGCATCAATTGCCCGTGATTTTTACGCTTCATGCGCACGGGTCGGTTTTCACGCAATTGTCGCACAGCATTTCAGTGTGACAATAGTTTAGGAATAGTTTACTGTCGTTTGTTTGTTTGGACACCAGAGAACCAGAAAGGCAAGTTTATTCGGTTGAAAGCTTCCATAGTGTAATGCCTAGGCTAAATGAAAATGATCGCCTCCGCGCAGTTGGTATGCTTGAGGCTGGTATGATCAAAAGCTTTGTCACTAGACATTTTGGTGTCCACAGATCACTGTGTATGCTTTATGGAGACGATACCAACAGTTTGGCACCACTAGAGACCGTCCTCGTTCAGGACGTCCACGCGTAACGACACGTCAGCAAGACAACCCTATCCGGCTTGTGCACCGCCGGAACCGTTTCCAAACTGCCAGTACTACTGCCTGGAGCATTCCTGGACTACGCCAAATCAGCCCAAGAACAATACGGAATCGTTTACGGGAAAGACATATTCGCCGACGACGTCCGGCAATCCGTTCAATTCTACAACGGCGTCATCGCACAGCTCGTCTTGCATGGTGCAGAACACATTTACGCTTCAATCGACGAGACTGGGCAAAAATAATGTTCACCGATGAGTCCAGATTTAACTTGGACAGCAGTGACAGACACTTCAGAGTGTATCGGCGCATTGGAGAACGTTTCCATGACGCGTGTGTGGTGGAACGACGTACGTTCGGTGGGGGCAGTGTAATGGTTTGGGGTGGCATCACAGCGAATGACAGAACTCCTCTGGCAGTCATCGACGGGAATTTGACCGGTGTACGGTACCGTGATGAAATCTTACAGACCCATGTCATCCCATTCATTCAAGGACAGCAACGTAACGTCACTTTTCAGCATGATAATGCAAGACCGCACGTCGCACGGGTTGCAATGGATTTTCTGGCACAGCATAACGTCAATGTGTTACCGTGGCCAGCCGTTTCACCCGACCTTTCTCCAATTGAACACGTATTGGATGAAATGGAACGCCGATTACATCAACTGCCCAATCAGCCTGTTACATTGCAAGGGTTGCCCCAAGCGTTAGACCAGATATGGAACAACATCCCTCAAGCATTCTTTAGGCATTTAATCAACGCTATAAGGCGTCGCTGTCAGTCCTGTGTCAATGCTAATGCTGGTCACGCACGATCCTGATCTTGTGAACTGACTTTTACTATCTGCTATGTTTCTAGTCCCCTGCGTATGAAACAACAGTATCCGTAACCTTTTCAATGACATGGATTTGTAAAGAAATATCTAATAAACAAATACGAAATTATTCATTGATTTGCATTTTCAAATTATTTTAAAATCTCACATTTCAGTCATGCACAGTTACTTTTTTCCGCTAGTATATTTTGCCTCATAAAAATACTTCTACTTAATTAAAGCTAAAGATGTGAAATGTTCTTAATTAAAACGTCTTTTCTTAGCTTTATGGAATCGCATACTGCACCTTTTTTCTAATACCAAAAAAAAAAAAAAAAAAAAAAAAAAAAAGTTTTCAGAGTAAAAAATTAAATATCCTCACGCTTTTATCATTATATTAACTGTTTTAACTGTTTTTAAACTACACGTGTATAGCTAGTTTTGCCAGCTTTCAAAGTTTTTTACTTTGTTTTCGGGATTGTGTGCTGGACAAGGATTGGTATGTTTGTTTTATTTATATTAACATAATCATGTATGAAATTAAAGTGTGCACTTTGAAGCAGTGTTGATATTTGACGATTTTTAAACAAACAAATGACATATACTGACAAAATGGATTAGGCATAGACATATTTTCGACTTTCTGCAACCAAACTGACATTTTCACAAGTAAATTTACCATGAAAGGATAATTTTTGCTATTCTTTATATTATGTACAAAAACATCATTTACATTTAAAAACAGTCGTGATTATATAATTATTAAATTGTTCTAGAAAATTCTTTTTCAATCCTTTATCTTGACTTATCTAAGAAAAATTAAATATATTATATATATTTTACTATCGTAGCACGCCAATTGTTTTCTTATCTATGAATGGAAAAACTCTTCTTATCCTTACTTTAGCAATGTTATACATGTTATTTTCAATTGTATCTTTATTATGCTTACCAGTGTTTCTGCTGAAACACCACTGCTTTTTGGACAACAGTGGTTAAGCCACTAACCGAACTGTCTCAATGCGTTTAAAGTTAACTGATTTTTCATGTATCAGATGTTTTAGTCTCATGTAGCATTGACTATTGACGAGAACATAGGCTCAAGTAAACTTATATATATATATATATATATATATATATATATATATATATATATATATATATATATATATATATGTGTGTGTGTGTGTGTGTGTGTGTGTATGTGTGTTTGTGTGTTTGTGTGCGTGAAATTTTGATGTGTCATAATTCATTTTTCTGTCTCATTCTGCTTTTTGTTTAGTTGTGAGTTTTGACTAGAAAGATTAGGAATAATTTCAAAAATGTAAAGTGCAATTCTGTATGTGGCATAAATTATTCCAAACACAAAAAAACAAATCAAACTAAAACAATTTTCAGATAAAACTTTCATTTTAATATCGACAGAAACATAAAAAAAACACAAAGAACTCACAAAGAAAATGAGGGTGCAAAATTTTAATTAAAATACATGGTT
Organism: Tegillarca granosa; assembly: GCA_029721355.1. Classification (NCBI taxonomy): domain Eukaryota; kingdom Metazoa; phylum Mollusca; class Bivalvia; order Arcoida; family Arcidae; genus Tegillarca; species Tegillarca granosa. The sequence continues at coordinate 12,998,561 of CM056602.1, read as the reverse complement.
ACTGTTAGTTTTACCAAAAAATAGAGGCGTGGTAACGAATCATTTTAATCATACCTTTGGATATAATTATACAATTTTAATAATTTAAACCAATCTATTCGGTACTACTTCGTAGTCGAAAGTTTTAAAATCAAATACTAGTAATCAACACGGTTTTGTTTTCTTACTGTATTTTTAATATGGGGGTGTTAGTGTGTTCTTTATGTTTTCTGTTTTTTACCTATATTTTCTTGTTTTTTTTTTCGGATTAATTAGATAAAGTTGTTAAGTATGCATGGAAGAAGAATCCTGTATAATGTACATCACAATTGACAACGTTTGATATGGATTGTTTTTATGGCTGTTTCGTTGTTAAAATATTGTTTTTACAATAATATTTACAGACTCACTGTTGGATGAGTTTTAAAACTTTTTATTACAAGTTAAAATAAAGAAGGTTCAGATAATTTTTTGCATGTGACTGTAAAACATGTGTTTTGTCGTAAAACGTCTTTGTGATTTCGATTTTTTTTTCGATTTGCTGAACAATTGTTTAAACATTTTATGAATCCATGTTCCAGTTTAAATGTTATTTGTTTTATAATTCTTGCAAACGCAGAGCCAAGTTATCTTGTATTTTTGTAAAGAAATACTAAGGAAGGTCTAGACGAGAAAAAGAGAAAAATATTCTTAAAGAGAGACGACATAAATGAAATATCTTACTTATTTTATTTAACTGATTAATATAAACATTTAAAACTACTTTAAAATGTCCCTGTGTGGTCTAATAATTATGACGTAATATAGAGCCATAACAACCGTGATTAATAGAGAACAGGTAAGAATTTGAATAATGATCATATGTGGATTCTCAATACATTAGCATATTGTTTACAATGTAAATATTTTAGCTAACAATGATTTAATTTTATGTGCGAGGACACAGGGGTAACTTTATATGAATATCGATATTATCAAAAGTTTTGGATGAACAATCTTCTTAAATCTATCTTCAATCAATCTTATCTTAACTATGAAAAAGGTTAAAAAATATTACAAAACAACACAGTCGCCATTTTCATATTGAATTAAACGTGTGAATTAAAACACTGTATACAATTTACACTCTTCAGATGTATTGACTAGAAGTAAAGATAACTAAATATATTTTTAATTACCAATAATCATTATTCCCCAGAACGATTTGCTTTTAACAATTTAAATTTTAATGTTTATTAAAGAAGTGTTACTATTTCATCACATATTGTTTAAGATTTATCTCTAATATATTTTAAAAATATGCTTAGCTACTTTTAAATAATTTTACTTCAAGATTCCTAAAATCTTGAAATCAGCATTGACAAAACAAGATTCAATAATTAACTTTATAAAATTAGTAAAATAATAATTTGAAAGGTATACCACTAAAACAAGATAACTATAGAAGAAATACAAATCATGCACAAATTTTTATTCAGAATGTTTATTTAGTCTTTTAAAAAATAAAACAAATTAAAAAATGAGAAAGAGATTTAATCTATCCCGAACAAATTTAAAAATATGGAATTTTAAGTATGATAAAAGGAATATCAAAAAAAAAATAAATAAATAAACAAAAATAAATACAATAAAAAAAAATAATGATAAATAAATAAACAAATAAATAAGAATTTATCATACCAAGGACCATAATATCAAGGAAACGTTTAATATCAAGGTTTTGTCTATAAATAGTGATTCCATGAAGACATTCAGCTTTTAGCTACCTTTACTTAGATGATGGATGCCCTGTGCAAGAAATAACAGACAAAAGCGCGTGCTTTACCTATAGGCCACATGCCACTTTTGCCACGTTACCTACAAAGTTAATTTACATTGAATTTTGTTTCAATAACAGCGAAAGCAATAGCAAAATTAATTAAATACAACATGCTTTTAAAAAGAAAAATATCCCAGCTTATATAATAAAAAGTGGAATATAAGTCAATGTATTTCTCAATTGCTTGAATTTTCAAAACAAATTTCACCATTACAGATAATAATCATAGAACAATCTAGTAAGCAGACATTAAAACACAACCCATTGACAATTTTGAAATACCTGGTCGCAAAGTGCTGCGTTGAACTTTTTTAAAGATGCATACACCGCTGATAGTTTAATTCCAAATTCAAATCTAAGATCAGCTGGCATTTTACTCTTTATGTCTTCAGAACACTCCCAATAAAATGTAGGGTAACCACCTAACAATACTATGCAGGTTTTTACCGTTCCATTTTGATCTATGGTTATCCCTGGCGAACCTGACGCCGCGTGTTCAAACGAACAATTAAAAAAACACCTGTTCGGGTCATCTATACCGTGGTATGGGTCACCATAGGTATATTGGACATTTAGACTCACCTCTTCCCCTAGAAAATGCCTCATGTCACTCCTGATGTCATCTGCTTTTTCACGTGGTATATCCAACAGTACACAGTCGGCATCCCTTTCTTTTGGTCTTCCTTCTGGATGTCCAATGAAATGAAACTTATCCGTGAGTTGTAAGTCGCCAAAATTTGTCAGTGAGGGAGGAAAAGGTATTCCATAATTTTCTTTGATTTCCAACATTATGATATCTAGATTTTCATCATAAAATGGAATTTTGTTGTCAATATGAAAATATCCTAAGTTTCTCTCATGATCACGATATATATTGAATACAACACTACATGCTTTATTCCCTAAAAGTGTCTCCATTTTGTCCTTTATATTAAATACAGAGCATCCAAACAGACCTGTAGAGAATACGAAATATTAATAAAAAGACGATAAACAGAAACCGTAAAACTTATTTGTGAGACATTGCCCGATCACAAATAAATATTTGTAGAAATACATAAAAATGAAAATTAAAATGCACTTTAAATTGCAAACCTAACCAGGAATATAGCATCATTTATTAAATTAAACTTAACATTACAAAACGAAAATGAGAGACTTATATTTGCACCACTATAAACTCATTTCTCTCTGCTTTGGAAATCCATTTAATTAAATGCCTAGTGATGTTCTATTAAACAACGAACAATTTTATGGGAGCATTAGCTCATAAAAACTCATATTCAAATAATAAAATTTAATCATTTCTTTAAAGTCGAGATGACGGTTTTGTTTCTTTAAATACAAAACGGCTTTTTATAATTCGTGTTTCTGATTCGTATCTCTTGCAGTTTTTTTTACCTTTGCAGTTAGCAGTTAAATAACAGAGAACTTCAATTCTATTAACTAACCTAACATGCTTTTACAAACATGAAATGCAGTAAGCACGTATTTAGAACCAACCATAAACCCAGTGCCATGAAAGTCATTATCACAGCAAATTACACCAACACTTTTGGCCGCTTCCACTAGTTTCTCCAATATCAGAATTCGGTCCGTTTGCGAGTTAGTCTTCTTAAACAGATGACCTAAGGAATAAGTTACATATAGTCTATTTTCACAAAGAAATTGATATACAATGTTACACCTGCAGTTTTTAATGGGCAATAACACCATTTTTTATTATCTTAACATGTTGCCTTGTCTTTGTATATATATATATATATATATATATATATATATATATATATATATATATATATATATATATATATATATATATATGTGTGTGTGTGTGTGTGTGTGTGTGTGTGTGTGTGTGTGTGTGTGTTACCTTATTTTTATCAATTTATTTATTATGTTGTGGGTTGTACATATCATTTTGTTTAAATGTGTGACACTGGGTTTTATAAATATAATGAAATTAAAACTTTAAAATTAATATTCTTATTTACAATAAGCATTGTGTTATTTTTTAAAATTCAATATTTTTTTTCATTTGAATCACGTTTTACCTTTTTGGAACTATTTAAAAATAGAATATGTAAGTTGTTAAATCCTTAATATCCTTCGTCACCACTAGTAAAACAAGAGGCCCTTTGACATTATCGCTCACCTGAGGACACGACCTTAATCATTTACAAAGTACAATATACAACAGAACTAATAAACAAATAGACAAATAAATAGAAAATATCCCAAATTACCCCAGTTTTGACCCCAATGACAAATACGTAATCAGAAATATCAATCACATTTCATTTATAAGTAGCAAAAATTTGCATTTACTAAAGTGTATTAGTTAGTTTTTTTTAAATAAACGGCTTTTAACTTATGCAAATATGACCGTGACCCTTGATCCTTTTACCTTGAACTACATGCATGAATTTACATGATTGCCATACCAATACCAACAATATTCTAATCAATAAGCCGGTACCAAAAATGTACAGTTATTTTTTAGATAATTACCAATTTTAATCTTTTCATGCAGCTATAACCTTGGCTTTTGAACCTACGATCTCGAACTATATATCAAAATGATCGTTATATCAATACCTACAATATTCAATATATCATTCTTATAGGAAAACCTTACAGTCTTTTAAGACAATTTAAATTTTCAATTTTCTTATGCTGCTTTAAACTTGATCTTTGAACCTATGGTTTTAAACCATATATCAAAATTATCGCCTTATAAATACCTACAATACACGCCTATTCCAAAAATTTAAAAGTTTTCAAACTATTTCACAATTTCAGTATTTTTAAGCAAAAAATATCATTTCAGGGCAATAACCCCAACATGGATTATTATATAGTTACGAAACTTGGTACCTTATTAGAGTTAGTGATGCTGAACAATTTTCAATGCTTTCGTTTTATTTATTTCTTATAAGTTTGAAGAAAATAGCCTTAAACTGCGAAAAAAGGTCATAAATAAATATTTGATCTTGACCCCGTTTTGAAGGTCATTTACCAAAAGTCAAAACTGTAAACCCCATCCCAACCCAAGAAAAACAAAATATCACCTCAGATTATTTCTACCAGTATTTATTTCAAAAAGATTTTTATAAAAAAATTTTGCACGCTTAAGACATCTTGACCTAGCTTTGGTAGCCATGGTAACGCCATTAACAAATCTGAATAACATCGGCCTTTTACTGCTTCTGATCACGAACCATTGAAATATGTCCAGAAATTTCGAAGAAAATATAAAAATAGCTGTTAACGACGAAAATACTTACCTGCTGATCTTAAAGGGCCTGATTTACGGTCTTTTTTTCTCGTGTGATCATAATTTCCGTTTAATTTATCTTCAGCATCCAAATCGGGTTCAGAAGTTAATTTGTTGATTTTTGGTGATACATTTTCTTTTTGATTGCGTATCAGCATGTCTTTCTCCAATGCATGGCGAACGTTAACAGTTTCTACGTTGAATTTAAAGTCATTGTTTTGTTTTCTTCGTAATGTTGATTCTACACTATGTTGTTTTGGTTCAATGTTAGGCGCATGGAAAAACGTTATGTTTGTATCTGTGTTTCTCTCTGTGTGTTTATGCAAATTAACGGATTCATTACAAAACCCTCTTTTCTGTTTGTTTTGTTGCTTTATTTTTCTATTGTTTTCAAAGTCTATATATAAAGTGGAGTTTGATGATTTTTCAAATGAAAAACCAGAATTAGAAACGTTTGATGCCGACTGATTCCGTAAACTATTTGTAGTCCCCGAAAATTCACATGGACAATCTTTTATTGACAACGATTTGTCAGAATAATTTGATTGTTTATTTGTTGATATTGGCTTAGATATTTTAGATCGACTTCCTGTTGAACACACTAACCGTCCAGGAATTTTATTTTGTCTGAATTCTAAACTCTCCTTAATGTGTCGACTATAAACTCTATTATCTCCGGAATACAAAGTTCTCTTTTCGAATATATTTGAATGTGGAACTTGCAAGAGATTAACAGCTGTTGTTGTTCTATGTGCTGTCAATGAGGTCTTTGATAAAGAATTTCTACCTTGGTTGCATTCTGGTGGTACATAAGAAGTACGCAAAGTCTGCAGTGAAATTAATGATGGAAGGAACGAATTTCGATCGGACAACTGTGATTGTATATTTGAGAAACTGCGTACATTAACCTTTGAAATACAACACTGTTCACCTTTACCAATCACATATGGATTTTTTGGTTTAAATGTGGAAGTGTATCTTTTCTTGTTTCACAATCTTAAAGAAATGAAAACATTATAATAAATGAAATGGTGCTTAATAAAAGATCATTAATATTTCTTTTTCTCAACCTAACTCTTTTTAACTTAGAGTACCATACTCTAGTTTTTAAAATACTTCTGCAATTTTAGTTCTATAAGGCGTCAAATCACTTTTCATAGACCTTTCCTGCTATATTTTTAGCATAACTTACTATATTTTTAACTTTTGTATATTTTAGAAACATTCGAATTCGAACATAAAACACGTATTTTTAATTTTCTAAAAGTGTTTGCTAGTTTTATGTATGGGACGATGATATAAAAAACACATTTGGTGAGTAATGAGAAACGAACAGCCCTACCTTACATTTTTTTAATCATCGTATCAAGTCTATATATTTATACCTTTGATATTTTTATTATTCTCTTTTCTGTAAGCTTCCTTGCCTATTTCTGACGATTTTTGTCGTCTTTTGTTCATATTGTATACATGATTTTCCTCATTCAGATCTGAAATATCAAAACAAAATGGCGGAACGTCAGTGAAGAGTTTTGTCTATCGTGATCAATAAGGTAAATTTCGTAACAGAACCAAGGTCAAATTAGATAAGTTTTATTTTTAAATTTAAAACTATCTTTAGATCTTTAATATTAAGTGTACTTTAATTATTGATTTAACTATATATTGATTTGACAAAGTTTAAAGCGTGTTATGAACCATGACGCAATTATCACAATTCGTTCATTATAGGAACGGATTTACGCGAGTTACTGATGCAAAATGTCCAATTCTTTAATTTTCCATAATGAGGAAACCTAATTACGTTTCTAAAAATTCAGTTTATAGAATTAAAAAACCAAATATTTTACAATTTTATTGAATAATGAGTAAAGAAAAAATAACATCACTAATTTGTTTGTTGTGTCGTCCTTGACAACTGCCGACACGCCAGTGTCAGTCATTCATCAGATCAATTGCTCAATGTAATGTCACATGTGGAGTTTAACTTACACGGTCTGATTGTTATAACCGGTAAACTGGAATGTACAATTGTGGAATAAGGAATTCAAAATTTTATTCATATGTAATTGAGTTACTTGTTGTGAATAAAATGGATTTCCAACAGTTGCAGATTGACAAAGATTTATTTGAGGACAAAGTGCTTACTTTGCGAGCTGTATGCATCCGACAGACAGTGACCAAGCAGTGTTGCTGATTCCGTATGGTTGTTGTGTTGAAAATCCCTTGCTGTATGAGTGCACAGAACACCTACTGCTATGTCCAGAATAATACATGATACGCTGCAGTTCAAAACCCGAGTCATTCATGGCCTGGAAACAGGTTGCTCTGATTCAGTGCGCAGTTAAATTATACTGCATGCAATTTTTCTTTTAAAAAAATGCCCTGCATAAAACGAGTGAACCTGTAATTTTTCATTGGCTCATTTTTGTACCAAAACGGTAAAAACATCTGGATTTTTAATAGTCTCAGGTTTGCAATCTTTAAAAAAGCATTTTTGCGTTTGGATCAGATTTTGACGAAAACATTTTAAGTAATACAACTGGAGAACGGTCACAGTTATCTACAGCGTAAATGTTTAATACCGATGGATGTTCATTTTCATCCAAACCGCCTTTCCGGTGTTTTCTTTTGTGTATATTATGCGAAAGTCCAACTTTTCTTTGTTATTTTCATCTTTATTGAATAAAAGTGATGTCAGTTGTTTGTGGAAGTCAAGACCATGGCTAACAAAATTCATTACCAAATTGTACCACACAAAATACCGCAAACACAGGATAACACTCGGAATAAAAGTAGGTTGACATCTGTAGGTTAGATTATTTCCGTCTGTTCCACAGGGAGGTCCAAACAATTTTGGAGGTTTAATTTGTGTGTTATTTGCCTTACGGTACTCTTTTCACGCACAATATTTATATCCCGCTTCAAATCTGAGAGGTGACGATTTATCGCTCTCCTAATTTTTTTATATTCCTAAGCTTGCTCAGTGAACAGCTTAGGTTTTCTTTTTCTTCTTGCTTGGCCTTCTGGGTGTTTTGGCGTTGTTTCGGCATACAATATTAGTGGTAACTGGTTTCTTTAGATCATGAGCAGATATTGTTTTAAAATCTGATTGGTTCCCTTGTGTTTGGAAGAATTTTTTTATTAGTTAACACTTTGGCATACAATTTACAGAAATAATAATAATAATAATAATAATAATAATAATAATAATAATAAAAGAAACGCTGAAATATTTTTTTCTATATTTAACACTAAAACTTTTCCAATTTTATTACTAAAATTTGCATGAAAAAAATGTATTTTTAGTGACAATCTCAGATGTTCGACAGATTCTCCATGTTCTGCTTCATATTTGGACTTATACCTCAATTATGACACCCATGAAAGGTTACATCTGAAGCTATACGACAAACGTGATGACTTCAATTTTTCTATTGTCAACTTTCCGTTTCTTTGCAGTAATATCCCTGCTTCTCCTGCGTATGGTGTATATGTTTCACAGTTAATACGGTGTGGTAGAGCTTGTTCCCACTATGGGAACTTTCTGCAACGAAGCAAATTACTTACAATTAAATTGTTGACACAAGGATATTGCAAGCCTAGGCTAATCAGGGCCCTTAAAAAGATTTATGGCCGTCATCACAATATTGTTGATAAGTATGTAGTCACTGTATCCCAACTTATACTGGATATATTTGACTTACCATAGGTCTTTGTTCCTTTCATTCTCAAAATTGACTTACGCGTTACGGGTGTAGCTAGCTAAACAGGAGGTGCTTACCCTTCCGGAGCACCCGGCCTCAATTCCTTGATGGAAGTTCACGTGTATCACCTATTTTGCCAGTTTGCAAAGTTTTTACTTTGTTTTTGGGATTGTGATATGGACAAGGACTGGTATGTTTGTTTTATTTTTATGTTCTTTTAAGATACAGTTATTATCTGTAAATTAGGCCTCTTCGTATTAATAATGTAATGTAAATAACTATTAACATTAATTGTTGAAGAATTACTTTATTACGAATAATTTTATGCCAGATTTTGATGATTTTGACTCAGTTGAACAATTTCAATAATGTTTCATCATTGTTAAAAAATCAAAGCTTAAATAATACTAAAGGCTTGGTGATATACATTACTTTGTTTTGTGTTTTTTTTCCTAAGTGGCACAAAAAAGAACACAAAGTTCATTCTGAGAGGTCTATGTTCAAATCATGGATTGGGAGTTGTTGCGTTTTTTTTTTCAAGTATTTTTTTTTCAAAAATAAAATACTTTGAAATTGAGCTATTCCCCATTTTGTGTTTTTCTTTGCAGCCTCAGCTTGCTTAGAATCTTGATGTATTGATTTGGCTTATTAAAATGTTTTGGTCTTGTTGTGTTGTATCTTCCATTTCTAGTGCTAATCATAAGTTCATAGTCAAGTGGTTCATGATTGAGTTTCTGTCTGGTCAATATTTAACTATCTGCTTCCAGTCCACATATTTTCTCGCCATCTTCAATGTTTAACATAATTTCCACTATTTTCAGGTCTTATTATTACAGTAACTCATTTAATTCAGTTAACTGGAAGTTAACTTCTTCCAAGTAATCAGTGTCATTATCACTGGAAGCAATGTTTATAGACAAATGATCAACTACTGAGACTGCATGCAGTAGGAAAAAATTACAGATGCATTTTTATTGTTTAATTAAATTTTTGAAAGGAAAAATGAATGAAAAAGGTACGATTTTTTAATATAAGTTATAATTTACAAAATGAATGTTCAGGTAAGATAATAACATTTTCTATGTTCTTTTGTTTTCTGTGATATGTGTGACATGTATTTATAGAATAAAGGTGAGCAAAGTAGGTCCGGTAACGGAGACAATTCTTTCATGAAAAAATAACAGAAAAGATCTTACCAATCAAAATGCTTAAAACAAAAAAAAATTGAAATTTGAATTATTTCAAGTCAGAAATCATTCTGTAAGAAAGATATTATGAAAATAAATTAAAAAACACTAGTTTTTCTATCAAATGTAAATTTACAAAAGTCAAAATAGACTGTTTCATACAAAGACTTACGTTAAAAATAAAAAGTCGTTGATAAAAATGGTTTCCTAGGACCTCAGCGAACAAACTACAAGTAAAAGGCCAAAAAACTTCAGCTAATTGTAGTACTCTAACAATACATCTCTTGCACTTACTGAAATGTACGATATAGTATGGAAATTTGTTTACATATATAAAAAAAGATAATAATAAAAGTAAGAAAATGCTTCCAAAACTAAAATTAGAAGTAAAAAAAAGAATAAAAATCAAAATCTGATATATTTTCAATCTCAGTTGAATAGAGGTGTTCAATTAATCAGCGATGGCGGATTTTTTACTAAGGCAAAAACTACTCGGTACTCCTTAGCAGCACTTCATTTTAAGTGGTGTTGAAAAAGACAGGTATCTTAAAGATTAGGTGCCATTATACTTATATGAACACCACCGCTTTTTAACTGCTCTCAGTGAAAAACAATAAGTAAAATTAGTGAGTAAGCAAAGATTCTATATGACCTAACTAGAATCATAACGCTTGATAAAAATTATTGAATAAAATAAATTACTTGAGGAATATTTTTACAGATTTCTAATACTTTGTTAAAAAGGCATGAGCAACACCATTATATTTACCTACTTAGCAGCATGCTATTGAAGCTTTAGCGCACAAAATGTGCATTTAATTAACTTGTATACTTATAGAATTCAATCTACCTATTCAGCTGTTTTCAAACGTTCATTTAAACTCACTGGTAATAAAAAATTATGTTTAACACGCTAAAATGTCTTAACCACAGACTTAACCACTAGTCTATCCTGCAGAAATTTAGCAGCTAATAGATAGTTGTGCAGTTATACCCTTTCAGTTGGTGATCAATCTTTTTTTTTTGATAAGCAAATAAACATCCGTAATTTGTTCGAAATTCAATCCCATCATGATCGTGGTACCATAACCAGGATGAAATTTGAAATGTTATCTATAGAAAACTTAACAAGAACAACTTGTGGTGCATAGTTATTATTTTTATTCAAACACTTTAAAAACGTTTATGTATTCTGAAATGATCACATATGTGACGTTATAATTTAAAGGATGTACAAGCAAGGTAGAAGTGTTGGTTTTATGCTGCTATTGGTTTTTGTTGTGCAAGCAATTTTTCATCTTTTTCAATCATGGAAGGTACTTTTTTTAATTAAATCTCATTACAATGTTTTAATTCCGGTTGCAGGGGAACAGTTTCTAAAGAAAATATAACTAAAAGTTTATATTGCAGAAACCATCGAGAGTAAAGCTCAGTCTGGTTTTTCACGAGACCGTAAAGCTTTAGAATTCTCGCCTGGCACTAAACATTAAAAGGACAGATTATTTTACTTTGCGTCAGACTTATGTGATTAGGAGAGTGGCGTGTCTGACTGTGACGTACTGTCTCTATGTGCTGGCAAGAACATTTTGCTCTGTGTGCGCGATAGTACATGACAGATCAATCAAAACTCTCACACATCTTGCGCAAACGTGCTTTGTCATTTGTACGTGATTAGTTCACTTTTGTATATTTAATTGTGATGTGAAGTTTTATTCTCGGTGCGATATATTGGTATTGCTTCCTATCAACAATACATTATATGTAATACTTACGGGACTACTTTCAAGCGACTACAGACCCCCAAACAACGCTGATTTAGTAACATTGTTACACAATAAAAATACATGCATAAAGCTCTTAATAAACATCATATGACTGATTAAATGTCATATTAAATTACAATGTAAGATACTTTATATAAGGTAAGGGAGTTAACTTGCTTTGGACAACAATAAATACATACATATATATATATATATATATATATATATATATATATATATATATATATATATATATATATATATTACTATTTGTATTATTTTCCAAAGGGAATACTAAGTTAGGGATTTCACTGAACCTTCTTACTATGTGGTGAATCAATCAGTCTAAATTTAAAGACGGGAAGGAACAACAGCAATTAATAATTTTGAAACATTTTAATCAAAGAACATTTGCATAATATTGTTGGCTACTAGAGCAGAATCCTCAGTCTTAAATGTAAAGGCAGTATATCCTCAACATTATCATATATTTACATCTTTATACAAACAATGATATTTAACAATGAATTCCTTCTACTGAGCTATACAGCGAATGACATTAAGATTCAAATGTCTTGAAATAAACCACAGGTTGTTTCATGTATGTGGCATTCATCATTTTTCCACTTGAAAAGGGCTACGGTTTTGCAAGAATATATTATTTTCTAAAGATTAGAAATCTCAAAATGTAAAGTTTTTAGCCTAATAGGACTTGTTAACTAACATATATATTTCAAGTAAATTTTAGACAACTATGTAGGAAAAAGTCAAAACTTTATAAAAACTAATTTAGCAAAATGTCAGGAAAATTAAAATTTGTCTCTATTTTACAGTAATTTACTAGAACGACGCATTTGTGGTGCAATGTTTGTTAACTAAAGTTCTACATTACCAAATTCCGTTCTATATAGCATTGCAGTTTTAAAAGAGAAGATTTACTTATATGTTTAATCACGTATTGTAATAACTATCATTTTTTTAAATTCATTTCGTCATTAGTAAGTACCATAATTTTCATTATCAAATTAGTTTATTTTGACTATGAAGATTAAAATTAAAGAATAACACACGCTTAGCTACGCCGAAAAAATTTACTGGATTTGCCAATTGAGCTAAAACCGTTATTTTGTAAAATAATTTGCTAATTACCAAAAATGTCTATTGCACAAAATTTTATACCACAAATTATATGTATGAATGGTTTTTGCTAGAAAAATCCAATTACATTAAGGGTTATATTTCAAGAGTGTTTTCGAGAGTAAATAAATAAATGTCTACGAGTGACATGCTTGGATATCTAAATATAAAATAAGAGCTAATCATGTTATGTTTAAACCATTGCGCTTATGAACAAGTTTACATTATTAACAATTATCAGATAACAATGAAATTAAATGAAATGATTGTTATGTGGAACTTATAAAATAATGTAGACTTCCACTTTCAGTTCAGATAGTTTTGGTATACTGTGTTTAAAAACGCTGATATATACGTCAACACGATTTTATATGACTAAACATGTGGATCGCTAATTAAACATTGCCTGTTTAAGTTCAAATACAAAACTATGAAATAACTAATTACAATACAAACGAGGCTAACAAAAATGTTTTTACATACTGAAAAAACCTTTTTTCTACAACAGTCTAAATTATAAGGTTCAAAGAGTTTTGTTTAGAAACATTAGTATTATATATATTGTATAAAACATCAGCAACAACAACAACAATAATTACAACAAAACATTTTTAAAAATTCAAACAAAGAAGTAAAAGTAAAAGAAATAACTTGAAGACACCTATTTTTTTGCAAACAAACAACAAACAAAATAACAACCAAGTTTACCTACGTAACGAAACCATCGTTTCCACAGGCACCAAGACAACGTTGCTATAATCAACAAACCTCCTACATAACCATGGTAACCCAATCAAATTTACCTCATGAATAATTTCGACAATATATATATATATATATATATATATATATATATATATATATATATATATATACAGAGAGAGAGATTATCAGGTTTTTGAACTGTGTATAATTATATTTTTCACAGTACCCATTTACAATATCTATAGACTTAACATTTCTTCTTTAACTTTCAGGTAGGATTTGTTAATCTCGTTATATGATAAAAGGCATTAAGTCGCGACTTATTAATACAAGCATAACTAAAGATAATCGAAAACAACCTTAATTAAACATTTAAAAAATTTTATATCGAAAGATTAGATGATATATATTTAATTTCAACCATAAATAGTATAGGGCATTTGTTGAAGCACATTACCTGGACTTTTTTTTAATAAACTACATTATCACTTTAAAATATAAATTCTAATAAAATAATAATGTAAGCAGAATACAAACAAAACATTTCACATATAAAAGTTTTATAAAGCAGTTTTCTTGATTAAAATTGTAGGGATTAAACCTGTTTAATTTCATTTTTTAAAAAATTAGACTGCACGATAATCATTCCCACTATAAATAAAGAAATATATTAAACATATACATGGTTATATCTTATGCAATAAAAATCAAATAGACAATTGTAATAAAATTGGGAAAAAAACAAAGAATTTATAGTAGAGTTCAAAATCATAAAATAGTCGTTAAATAATTGCAATTTAACGATTTTAAACTTTTTATTGGATAATGAACACATATCTTTCATCATAAAAAGAAAACGTCTATGTGTAGGCCGGCCTAAAATCAGTGTATTTCCCATTATTTTTAATAATTTTAATGTATGTGTTTTTGTGCAAGCATGGTTAAATCAAAGCTGCATCATCCTATTAAGATATTTGAAACTGAAAATAGCAAAAATTAAACCTGTGTATCAAATTATTCAATTGTAACATATCGCAATACCATACCAAGGTCGCAACGGCAAAAAAATAGTCATGATGATAAAATTTTCACAAGCGGGAGAGAAAATCACTTTATCATACAAAAATATTACATTCTGGTATGTTAAATATTTTGTATTGTTATATTGTTATAAAAGGTTTTTCGAAACGAGAAGCAGAAAATAAATGTAGCACAGAATATATATATATTTAATATATATATATATATATATATATATATATATATATATATATATATATATATAGATAGATAGATAGATAGATAGATAGATAGATAGATAGATAAAGTGTTGAACCTAGTCTCAGCAGTAGTATAATATATTAAGCAGTTCAATCAAACTTCAATTAAAAAGCAAAATGATTTTACATTCTTAGTACGATGTTGATTTCCCATAATCGGTCATTTAGAATTCTTAAATACACACAGGTAAAATAAAAGAGTTATGTCATTAAAAACATTCTGTAGCACCATCACAACAAAGACATCTATACTATTTTTACGCTCATGAGCTTTGAAATAATATGTAACATGAAAGCAGCAGTCATTCTTTGAAATTCAAATGCATCTAAAGGTTTGAAACTTGATGTCAAGTTTCATAGATAATATTTATAATAACACATAAAATTAATAAAAGAAAGTTTTAGAAAATATTGGTTTGCAAATTAATTCCTTATCTCAGCTTTTCAGCTTATGTTATCAGTTGCTATTGCGAATTCAAAGTTTAGTTAGTGCAGTTATAAAACATTTAAAATCTGATATTTAATTTAAGTGGAATTAATATATTTTTCATTGTTAATAGACATTCCATCTGTCTATATACTGCTAATTTTTTTCCTAAAGACCACTTTTATATTTACGTCAAACCTTTTATCGCTTGTGTATAAATTTTTTAAGATCAAAGAATGTATTTCAATAAAAATTGGATCCATCACAATAAATAATGTTCAATATTACCTCACTGATAATTAGAATACGGCTATTATTAATCTGGATTTACAAATTACAGGTTGATTATCAGAAGATACAAAAGTTTATGATTTGCGAATAATGTCCTTAATTTTTAGTTGCTATTCTAAGAATTATACCCATTCAACTAAAATATAATAGGTAAAAAAATTCTCGCCAAACTAAAGACGGAAAAATGTTTGTATAATAGGTAATGTTACTATTCTGCAAGGTCAATTAAAAAAACAGTATTTCTTTTTTTACTTTTCAGTTTTCAGACGGCCATGATATTTACAAACTATCAACTGTATTAATCAACGGTCTTCCTTACCTTTTTGTTTTATTCGGATCAGTCTCTCAAACTATTATGGAAATCAAAGGCACATACACTTTTTTAAACATAACGTAAGCTGACTTTAGCTAGTTAAGCTGAAAAAGAATTAAAACTACAACAGCTCTATTTGAAACAGTGCTTGGAGGAAAAACGTGCTCTATAATTTTTATTTTTAAAAAAAAATTAATTTGATGTTATTACAAAAATCCAACGTAATTCATGATAAAATGATTTCTTTACAATACCCGTCCAACAATTTTAATTAACTGGAAGACATAAATGTTAAGACGATTTTTTGATTTTGATGATAAAACTCGAAAAATGATAAATTTCACATCATAGTTACAATTGTCGTTCTTAATGTGTGATTTTAATAAGTAAAGCAACAGCAGTTTTAAGAATTGAAAAACAGTGTAACAAATGAACAATCATTTATCAAATTCAAAAAACAAAATTGACAAAACAGAAGTGTATAGCAAGAGTCGTCTTCTTTAAGAGAAATTATTAACTGCACCTCATTTTTAAACCAGAAAACTTCTTTTGTTACAAAAAACACCTAAAATGAAGAAAGATGTCAAATCAAAGTTATACTAATCATTGTACAATACATATTTAATTAAAGATCTGATTGGCAGAAGCCAAATATTCTTTCAGAAACAGAACACTTAGAAACTTCCTATAAAGTATTAAGGATGTAAGTTTGACAGATAAAGGCAAATTTTAAAATGAAGTTATACTTTAATATAGATCCATACCTTACATATTACCTGTAAACAAATATTGAACAATATAAATAGCTGACATATGTTTTGACTGTGCAACATATCAAATTTTTTGGGTCAATTTCCATTTGATTTATGATCTATAATGCGTCATCTTTCCGGCTTAATTAAGTTACATTCATTCGTTTCATTAATTAAACTTGATCATCTTGCAAATAAATTAATTTGTAGGAAGAAGAATGTCATTTAACCGGTGAAGTTTTGTTCCGGTTACTAGGAAATTTCAGCAGCGCCACCTGTCAAGAGCATTTAAATACCTGAACAGTAAAGGAACTAACTTTAATTTATCTGTAGTATAAAAAAAAGAATTAAAATAAATAAAAATGACCCTTGATATTTAACATATGTTGCACATAAGAACACATGGTAATTTACAAAACCAAATTAAAACAATAACAATAGTCATGGTGTCATTGGGCTTTTTTTTTAATTTTGCCCAAAATACAACCGCAAAAATTTGCAACTGTATTTCAAATATTTATAACCTTATGTTTTTATCTTGATTGAACTTAAAACCATTACAGATTAGTCTTAATAATACGCATATTCACTTTTCCGTCATAATGCTGTAAACGCTGAAAGCCACAAAGACTTGACGTCATACATGAAAATGACATCAAATCACAAAATTAAAACCACTCATACAAACATCATATCATCTTAGTATGGATCTACTTCAACACATATCGAATTTAAAATATTTCACTTGCGCATTTATTTATTTAGTTTAAAAATCCGAATTGCAAGGGTGGAATTATCAACAAGGATTAGATGAGCTTTGTTTAATATGATACAATTGTTAAATACAAATGTTGATACGAATTACTGAGGTATTTAGTATAAATGTTTATCAATTGAAGGCGATAATGGCATAAAGAAAAAATAACTCTAGTTGGTATAATGCTGTTTATAAAATTTCATTTTTGAGTTATTTCCCTTTAACCGAAGGCCCTCTTCTTTAATTCATTTATTTAATGATATTTAAGTACTCCTACACATAATATTCCGCTGAAATACTTAACATATGAATATTAATCGATACAAAAATCACATATTTAATTTCAAGATACAATGTACTATTATGAATGCGAAATTATTCAAAATGTGACCTTATACTATACAAAAAGTGCTAATGATAATATGGTTTTTATTTTTTTTTTTAAATAACAAAAAAAGGTTTTCAAATGATTGTTTGAATGTCATTTTTCTGTCAGTCATAATTTGTGATGTAAATCTTTCTTTCCTCTTGTTTCTCTGTATATGTGGTTAAATATTCGAATATTTGCTGTTAGTCTTGTCACAAAAATCATTAAAACACATTTAAATTGAAGTACAAGTTTTACAAACCTCTGGTCTTACAAAGGGATTTAAAAGCATTTCATTAAGGCAAAAAAAAGTGTTGTACGTCTGGTGGTACAAACATTTCATTTAAATTGTCTACTTTCCGAGTTTTGGATTTTTAGTTTTGTGATTTTGATAAATTAAATAATCATATATGCATGCACAAATAAAAAGACGGCTTAGAGATATGACGTGGAATCTGCTTATATGTAATGTCAATAACTTACGTATCACAAATGATGCTATTTCATACAAATATCTACACATCATCACCCACACATACATACAAACGTTTATTTATATATAGATATATATACAAAATAGTATTATATCATCTAAATACATTAGATACACACTATGTAAATCCTAGGGAAGTAAATTGTAACACAGTTCGTACTACCCACATGTAACATAAATATAATATACATTTTAATAGACTATCTTGGTTTTTAATAACATGTCCACAGCAGGAATTTTTTATTGTTGAATTATTATTATATGATATAGTTGTCTCCCCTGAATTTATATCAAAGCTACAATCTCCCGTTAGATGACATAGCCTGTAACACCGAGATCCCGTATAAGAAAGACTTACATCGTCCATAGAACGATCTGAAAATATAAAAAGAATTAAAAATTTCTAAAGAACATTCAGAGCTGAAGATGATTAACAAGTTGTTAAGGGCCTGAGCAAAATTGTTTAAGGCTCTATAAGCTTACCACAAGGATAGCGAAAATTTGCATCTTGTGCATTACACAATATGTCTATTTTGAGTTAATGGATACATATGATAGTATCAAACAGATACAAGTTAGTTTTAAACCATATATTAATCAATAAAGTATTAATTTGAAAACCATTTTGAATTTCCCAAACCATTTAGTTAATAACTAAACTTTGAACGATCGTAAACATTTGTATTTATTGCGCCTTAGTGGCCGTGTTGTCAAAATTACCGACTTTCGTATCATCACAGCTCCTCTACTCACACTCCGCGCACTAGAGTTTACAAATGTCGTTAAACACTTGCTAAAGTGGCTAGATTTTTTAAGAATAGTCAACCATCTATTTCCAATATGGATTCGATTACAACAAAACGTTTTACAGTTAGCATAAATTAATTAACTTTTTTATAAAAGGTATTCTATGAACTGCATTAAAAAGATTAGAAAACATGTTTAACGAATGCAAAGTTTGTAGAGAATATTTTCAACGATAATAGAAATATAAAATATTTAACAAAAATACCTGTTTAATTGTGATGTGTCATATATGCTCATTTCGGAAATTTATAAATTAGTACCTCAAGAAGTGATTAGGATTAAAAATTATTACCTTTGCATATAAAACTAGGTTCTCCAGCTTGGAATTCCAAAGTTTCTGGACGTAAAAATGGACATTTTGTTTCCACGTCCAAACAAAAGTCATCACATGGTTCTATAACTAAGTCTTTATAATAATAAGGAATCTGAGATGCACATAGCCACCTTTTATACGCCTCCTGAAAAAAGAACAAAAATTTTCAATGACAAAACAACGTTATGTACGTATCCTGAAATAGAAGTATAAACATAATATGCGGAAATAGACATATTTATGTAAACAAACTTCTGTACAAAAATTAAAAAAGCGGCATGTAATATTTTGTCATTATTTATTAGCTTCTACAGTCTCTGTCTTTAAAAAAACAATATTTTAAGCTTCAGTATTTGCAGTTTTACTTTAAATTTTTTTAAGACAACTTAAAGTAATTATAACAAATATAAATGACAAGAGATGTCATGTTCTCGCTGCTGTACTACTATAAACCAATAGAGCTTACACATAGCACATTCATTCGTATAAATGAGGTCTACTGTTTCTTTCTCTTGAAAACGTCAGCATTAACCATTTATTGTAAAAAGGCTTCGTTAATTTTTTTTCAAAGCTTGAAATTGTCTGGATTTTTGTGCATTAATGAAAGACATTTTGGAAACTTTTTATTGATTTTAAAAAAGACGATATCTAGAGATACCACCAAAAACATTAAACGGTTCTACATTTATATTGAAAATAGAAAAAGGAAAACGTCTTAATAGATATTCAAAAGTTCCATATGAAAATTATTTTTAGCGTATTATAATTTTAACAATGGTTTGCAATAAATATATATTTAGTTGAGGCAAACAATTTTTTACCTTTCTAACTAGTGACAGAAAATTTATGCTTTTAGATATTAAAGCAATCATATAAATCGGAAATACAGTTATTAAAGGAACACATTCCCAGAGGTTAAACGCAAAAAGCAGAATGAGTTGAGTTAAGATATGTTATATTCACACAACAACCAATTTATTCACTTTTATTGAAGAAATGGTTTAAAATAATAGAGAAAATCGGAGTATCCAGAGACAGAAATCACAGGCAAGTAAAATAGCGGTCTTTGTCACACAAGGGTCTCAAGCAAGACAGCAATCAATACAATGATCGTTAAAAAATATGTACGAGTTTATGCAATGTCGTTGTCTTCGAAATGGATTCAACACGAACAAATCATGGCGATTATTTACAATTTTAACGATATTTTTGAAAAGACAGACTTCAAACTAACATTGAAATCAATTATTTTATAACTTAAGTTTTAACATGATATTAAAACTTGATTGAACTACTTTTAAAACAAGGATAAACGAAGCAAAAACATTAAATCTCAATCCAATGTAATAGTTGAATTTTTGCTTTTTAAATTATACAATGTTGTAAGGCTTTAAATTTAAACTCAGCAGTGAAAAAGAGCAGGTAAAGAAAGGTCAAATCAATCTCAAAATAAAGCATCTATATCTATAATATAGCAAATATATCAACGTCTACAGTCCATATTGTTTTTAAGAAAAAAATAAATGAAAAAAGTAATAAAATAAAATAATTCAGATATATTTTTAAGTTAGACGTACGTTACCAATTGCCTCATTAAGAGCAAATTTATTTCTTTCATATTTTATTCTTAAAAAAAACCTTCCCCATCTGTTCTTCATTTTGAATGGCGTTTTTAAACCATTTTTTAAAGTATTTTATTTTTAGACATAAAACATTCTGCTCAAATTCAAATACTTTGGGCCTCTGTTCGCCTATTATTTGCATGGAAGACATTGAAGATAACATTGATAATATCTTTGACTAAGGTTCATTTCCCAGAACCTTTATATTGAACACCAATACATAAATAGCAATCGTATAACATAAGACTGACAATCCAGGAAATCACATCTATTCGGATTTAATTAAGTATTGATATTTTTTATCTAAAACTTATTGGTTCTTCGATGCGTTTATTGATCACATAATCAAAACATTTAAACTTTTTGAAAAGACGTAAAAAATCAATATAAGAAACCTAATAAATAAACAGTGTTAATTGATGGGAGAACAAGTAAATTATTTAGATCAACTACCAGGCCCAAGTTTCGAATCATTCATTCAAGTGGAATATACACTCAACTCAAATATCCCCATTTCCCTATCATAAATATTTTTAAAAGTTTAAGTTTTATGACACAATGTTTTGTTTACACTACACAATTAAAATATAAGATATTTTCATTTTATCTGTGTAATAGATTTAAAATTGACTTTGAAATATTCCCTTATTTGAGTTGATTGTGCACTTGGTTGAATAAATTAATGTTAAACTTGGACATGGTATACTTAGTTGAAACAAAGATCAAAAATTTTACTAATGAATGTTATAGAATTAAGTTGTGTTTTGTCGTTTTATACTTCAGACGAGTTTTGTTTTCACTCATATTAAGGCTAAAATATTTCTTGGAAGAAACCGGCGTACCAACCACTTTTTTGCAAGTTTACTGACAAGCTATCTCTAAATAAAATTTACCAGATAAAACTTGAACATACGCGGCGAAAGACTTGTGATCTGTAAGCGCGTTGTTTCATACCACTATCAGTATCATGGGACCTGAATTTTAAGTATACTATATTGTCATTGTATCTAGTTTTATCTAAGTTTCGGGACGGCTTTTGCATCTGTGCTTTCTTTAACAAATAATGATGCTTTCTGATTACATTTGCCATGATATGTGTGTGTGTGTGTGTGTGTGTGTGTCTGTGTGTGTTCTATACATATACATACATACATATATATATATATATATATATATATATATATATATATATATATATATATATATATATATATATATATATATATGTGTGTATGTGTGTGTTGGGGGTGGGGTGGGGGGTTGATGGGTGGGTGGGAGGGCGTGTGTGTGAATTTACTACGAAAGACAATCTCAAAAGCAATCTTTGCTCCATGGTAATGAGCCCGGGTGCTCGGGATAGGTAAACATCCCGCAAAGTGTGAAATTAAAATTTGAATTTAGAAACATGTATATATCGAAGATAATTTTGGATACAGAAAATCAAACTAATCAACAATACTAAGATGACGGCCATAAAACTCTTAGTGTGCCTAAGTTTGCAATATCTCTAGTCATAGAGGATATATACTGTTGAACCTTTTGTTTTTTCACCTCATTATGATACTGATAAAAGAAGAATTTGTAAATGAAAAGCATTACTATCACAACAAACAATGCACCTTTGTATCCTAGCAAAATGATAAATAATAACATAAAAAAATAAATTTATTGCTTTTTGTGGTGATTAGTTAGGCCATATACATAAAACATTTAAGTGAAATATCTGATGAATATCTTTTTGTCCTTGTTTTATATTTTTGTTTTTCTTGGGTTTGAAAATGTAATTTACATATTTTAGTAATTAGTTTTCAATTTCCTTCATATCATATGAGTAGTACTAGGGTTATGTAATATATCCCTTCTCTTTTAAAATCAACCATTTTCTTTTTCTATGACAACTTTATGATTAAATAGACGGATAAGCTAATAACTTCAATATTGATTATAACTTGTTCAATGTTATATCTTATGTTTAACCACGTAAAGGTTATTATTCGGCTTCAGGTTTCTGTATTCCGTCTTAGTGGATTCTTCTGAGTTCAAAGGAAGTTCAATATTCTCTATCTTCTCTTAAGTCAAGGTTTAAATAGGAAAAGTTATTCAATATTCCAGTTTAAGAAATAATACTTTGTCTACAAATCTTCATCGTTAAGAAATAATTCTTCGTCTATAAAATCTCCATTATTTAGATTTATGTTGATTGCAAATGATTGCTTTCTATGAGATAACCAACATATAATATTAACAATTAAGATAATGTTTTTTTTCAATTTGTACATTTATACTAGCAACAAAAAGCTAGATCTTTGATAATTTAATGTTTCCAAAGAAGAGAAAGATAACAGCAACCGAGAGAAAAAATCTTATTAAACTAGATAAACATATGTATTAGGTTTTTATTCAAAAACTTCTCCATCAGGCATTTTCAGATTTTTCTGTTTGATTTTTCAAATATTCGACATTTTAGATATATTTTAATCTCCGATCTTTATATCTCTGAAAAAAATGCAAATGAAAAATGATTATACGAATTAAATAATTTTTCAAAACTGAAAGCCAGAGTTTTACTATCTTTGTATGAATTGTGCAACCCATTAACCATTTAGTGCAAGTTTTCACAGGAAAAAATCAAAAGAATTTAATTCTGAATCACGTTACTTAGCATTTTTGGTAACTTGACGTATTGGCAATAATCGTCAATCAAATGGAATTCGATACAAAAGAATATTTAAATGAAGAAGTTGTTAAGGTGATGAACATATGAAATGGTGTATATATACACGAGACACAAATACCAGTGTTTGTTTGTTTTTCTACACCTTTCTATTTAAACTATATTTTTAACAAGCGAGAACGCAACTAAAACAACCATCAAATTAAATGTAATTCTTAACTTATTTATGTTAGTATAATCAAGTTTTAAGTTTAGGCGGATTAAGGTCAAACATATACGTTTTCCCTATCCATTTTTTATAACACTTTATATAACATAAAAGAAAGTTCTTTGTTATTTGAGAAAAAAAGTCTGACATGATTTTTGGAACTTTTACAGTTTTTTAATGATCCATTATGAATTGTTAATTAATTTCGATTTTTTATGAGTTGTATTACACATTTATATAAAACACCCAATAACCCAAATCAAGTCATTTATCTTTTTTCAGATATTAGAGTCAAAATGAAGATTCTAGAAATACCTATCAATCAAAATCCATACCAAACTTGTCAAATTTTACTAGTCTTATATCAAAATATTTTTGTCAATGAAATGTTTGGTAGCAGGCAAGGCGCCGTGTTTTAGAATCGCAATCCATTTGGGAATTAACAATCAAATTGAGACAGGGATAAATTGAAGTATTTACAAGACTCGGATCGATATACATTTTATCGCCTGGATGTTTAGGTTAAGCCTTGTCATGATGGATTTTGTATGATTCTTCACTTCCTGTTTTTAATAAAAAGGGAAATGAATTAATACGACAAGAACACGTGACCAGAAACTGAACGAAATAGTTGTACATTTCTATATCTTTATTTAAGATAAAAAATACTTTAAAGCAATAAGTTAAAGGAATAATTGATTTGAATAGTATTTAATTAGAACGAAACATAGATTTAAATTTAAAGTAAATAGCTAACCATCTTCAATTTTATACAATGTTCAATACACCTTGCATAGTGAGGTCAACCTCAATAGACCCAAGTTTGTACTAGAGATTGAGATGAAAATCAATGTAGACAAAATCACAGTTGATTCAGCAGTACTTCTTATTTCTGTAGTCTGACTAATATATATTTGCATACACTAGACTATTTGAATTCTTAAATAGCATTATTTGTCATGAATTCGTAATCGACATCAAAAACAGCATTATCAGCTAACAGTCGATACGATAAGCCGGCGAAAATTCTTAAAAGCATTTCCTAATATTGTATTTTAATAAAAGCTTTTTTTTTCTTAAAAGCAATAGAAAAGAAAATGTTTTAACGATTGGCAAACTGCAGATAGATTTTATTTGATGTAAAGCAGGGTATTGGCAGCACGGTTTTTGTAACAGAACACGTTCGTTTAATCTTTATGTTACAATCCCCGGCGGATATAAACAGACCATCTCATGGATATGTCAGATAACAACACAATTATTATGTATTAAGTTTATCGTTCTGTCAATAGATGTTTTACGTATGCTATGTTTTAAGTAGAAATACAAATGCTTGCCAACCAAAGAGGATCTATACATGTAGTCCGTTTTATCTCCCATATTAAAGATACTCCGTGGTCAGAAATATGTAAAAGCAAAATAATTCTTTCTAAAAAGATGTTCTTTCCAACATTAAATATAATGAAGCACACGATAAAAAACAAAAGCCAATTAAAACAGCCAAAGAAGACAATCAAGAAGATACATATATAAGCAATATTCTAAACAAGCAATGGGATAAATTATTTAAAAACGGCATTTTAAAACTATTGAAGGACCCCAAGAAACCTTTTTGGAAGGAAAGCTGGTTGATTATTCACAAGTTTAAGCTGAATAACCAACTACAAAAATTCACAATTTCTAGAACACAAAAGTAGTTGATTAACAAAAACGCATCCAAAACACTTAAATTGATGCATTTTCGAAAATAGAAATAACATTTTGCAAACAATTAAGACACTAAAACACATATTTAGACATCAATGAGAATAAATAAAATACTACAGTTCCTAAAACAATGTTAAATACTAACAATTGACCTCACGCAACAGGAAAATTACATATTGAAATACAGTTTCTCATGCAGTTGTATTTATATTTAATCATATTTTTAAACCTTCATCGGTCAATGGAAAGCATTGAGTTTCCTTAATTTATCATGACAAAACAAGAAATTTTGAATTTATTTCGTTTTAGTCTGACACCCTTACCTCTTTCAATTTATCACTTCGTAACGCTATTTACATTAAACTATACAAATAAAAACTAGGTCCATACCACTGACCTACATCGACACACATAAACAGTTTTATTTCATCATTGTAGAAAGCAAACTGCCTTGTTCATTGCTATTTGATTTATACCATTTTTATCCATTTCATCATTAAGCTAAGAAATACACAGATTTTTAGTCAGTCAGCAACTCTTTATTACTGAACCCAATCGATATCACCTGATTGGCAGTCGCGGATTAAAGTATCCAGTAAATGTCTCAATTCATCATTTTTACAATTCATTAGGATTTTTCGCTCTTTTTGTAATACTTGTGTTACGTGTTTAAAACGTCGAAAGTCAAGTAGAATGATTTAGGTTTGTATTGGTTATAAAACAAACAAAACATCGTCTTAGTTGATTGTAGTGCATTAATACATACGGAACACAACAATCTGATATGTTTTCTAACCATGAGGAGGTTTATACAGAGAATTAATACTCTTTATTGAGTTTAATGTCATTCCTTTTGGGTTTATGAATGCTCCAACTATGTCAGTTTCCTTATTTCATGACATTGACTGGATAAGTTTTATCAACAAACTGTCGGCATTTATGAAACATGTTTTAACCATTACTGCAATTGTTCAACGAAAATTTATGCAATAATATTCCCAGACCGCAAAAATATTTAGGACATCTTTGTAAAAAAATTTACTTCACAAAAACTTACTCAGCCAAAACATAGTTATTTCAATTTTTTATGAATTTTTTACCTCACAACATTAATACGAATCAGTCTTATTATATAATATTCCGTATTTTAAAAAAACTGTTTTAAATGATATTCGTCAAAATAGAGTATTAATGTTGTTTTGTTTTGTTATCTTTTTTTTAAATTCTTGTTTTCATTGGAAATTGTTAAGTATATATTTTGCAAATTAAGTACAAATTACTTATTAACATTTTTTGATATATTAAAACATTTTGACTTTTTACTAAACTATCAACGGAAATACTTAATCAAGCTGTTAATGTTAATGTTTGATATAACAGATTGATCGGTGATTGTATAATGTTTGATATAACAGATTGATCAGTGATTGTATAATGTTTGATATTACAGATTGATCGCCGATTGTATAATGTTTTATATTACAGATTGATCGCCGATTGTATAATGTTTCATATTACAGATTGATCGCCGTTTGTATATTGTTTAATATTACAGATTGATCACCGATTGTATAATGTTTAATATTACAGATTGATCATTGATTGTATAATGTTTGATATTACAGATTGATCACCGATTGTATAATGTTTGGTATTACAGATTGATCGCCGATTGTTTTATGTTTGATATTACAGATTGATCGCCAATTGTATAATGTTTGGGATTTCAGATTGATCGCCGATTGTATGTTTAATATTACAGATTGATCACCGATTGTATAATGTTTAATATTACAGATTGATCACCGATTGTATAATGTTTAATATTACAGATTGATCATTGACTGTATAATGTTTGATATTACGGATTGATCGCTGTTTGTATAATGTTTGATATTACAGATTGATCATTGATTGTATAATGTTTGATATTACGGATTGATCGCTGATTGTAAAATGTTTGATATTACAGATTGATTGCTGATTGTATATGTTTGATATTACAGGTTGATCGCTGATTGTATATTATATAATTTTACAGGTTGATCGCCGATTGTATAATGTTTGATATTACAGATTGATCGCTGATTGTATAATGTTTGATATAACAGGTTGATCGCTGATTGTATATTGTATAATTTTACAAGTTGATCGCCGATTGTATAATGTTTGATATTACAGGTTGATCGCCGATTGTATAATGTTTGATATTACAGATTGATCGCTGATCGTATATTGTATAATAATACAGATTAATCGCTGATTGTAAAATTTTCCAGGTTGATCGCCGATTGTATGACTGATGTCACAGTTTGATCGCTGATTGTATATTGTATAATATTTCAGGTTGATCGCCGATTGTATGAATGATGTCACAGTTTGATCGCTGATTGTATATTGTATAATATTACAGATTGATCGGCGATTGTATAATGTTTGATATTACAGGTTGATTGCCGATTGTATAATGTATGATATTACAGATTGATCGCTGATTGTATATTGTATAATATTTCAGGTTGATCGCCGATTGTATGACTGATGTCACAGTTTGATCGCTGATTAAGAACACATTTCAGACTGATTGTACAGAAGAAACAATTTTAATAAACATCTCTAACTACCAGCGCTTTTTATGTTCGGTATTTGAACTTTTAAAAGGCAATCCGCTTTTATCTTGTTGCGTTTTCTTTCTTTTTTTTAATCATTTTGTGTCTAGTAATAACCATCACGTTATTTATGCTATATTTGTGGAGCATTAAACTGGTACACTGAAAACCAATTTAATGAAGAAACGGTCACCTGACATATTTAAATTCGGATTCTAGCACTGCAATATTTTGTAAATACTAAGATCCAGTTTGTCTGTACATAGATGTATATTATGTGTATCAGACTTTTTGTGTTTTCTCATTTACAATTAAATTACTTCAGAAAACGGAAAAACTTTGGCATAACTCCGATAGCTACACACTAGATAAATAAGACGCAACGGAACACTTGATGAACGAGGTATCATCAGTATGTTAAAATGAAAAATGGTGATGGATTAGAACCCGGAATACGATATGGTAAAACGTCCATCAAAAGAATTCCTTTATACTTAATACGCCGTTGCATGCTTTTGTCTGTGTATCATTTTACAAAATGCGTTATATAAATTATTTACTATAATTTACTTGGAGTAAATAAAACATTATTGGCACATGTCCAGGTATATACGAAAATGTGGACAACTCTGCTCTGGAATACTTGCATGTCTTTGGAGCTTGTTTTGGTCAGATTCTTCGACACATACTAGGATAGAGGCATTTGAAACGTTATCTTATAAAGTAAATTTGAACTATATCTGTATCAATATACAATGACACTATTCTCGGATCAGAAAGTATGAACCACACCCGTTCATAAAGAATATAAAGTCGAAATTAAACGAAAAATACATGTATGTGAATTTATAAATTAAGTATAGAAAGGTGCTGGTAAAAAACACACAACAACGGTAAAGATCAGAGCCGGAAGGGATAGAGTCATATGTTATAGATTAAAAAATGCAACGGAAATACCCATTTTGCTACAACTAACGCGACCTCAAATGATACAATACAAATAATAAATAAAGTGGCCTTCAGTAAGAAGAAACAGAAATAATTTAAAATTAGCAGACACCATTTCTAACAATAGAAAGCGACTTGTAGTTAGAAACGGGTATATGTACCAAGAAAATACTAAATTACTAAAAATAAAAGAAAAAAAGAAGAAAGACAGAAAGAAGAAATACACAATAACAAAAACTCGAACAAGAACACAATCTTTTTATGTTTTCCAATTATTAACCTCTGAAAAAATAGACTTTGCTAAAGTAATACACGTGACTTAAAAACTTTGATCTTTCAAGTTTAATCTGGGATACTGGTCGTTATATCTTATTTTTAACATCCGTTTATTTAAAATTTGACATACAGAGTCCATATTGAACTCCAGTTCGGCCCAGTCCAGTGAGGTGCAGTCTTTAATTTTCTATACGCCTTGTTTCAGTGTGTTTTATTAACTGTTTGGTACAGATAGTCATCACTCAAATTGTTTCATTTCAAGCATCATCTTTATCTAAACACTTATCTAGAATGCAGCATGTTACGTATAAACAACTGTTGACTACTTCAAGTCAAACAAGTCACAAATTATTTAAATATATTTATTTTATAGCTTGTGTTCCTGGGCGTGGTTTGATCAGGATGGTATAAATATCAACACCAAATATTTTAAATATTTATTTGGGTGCTAAAACAGTAAAATTGTCTATAAAAACAAAATGTACAGAATTTTGTATCCAAAGGAAAAAAATCTTGCAGTACAATATATAACTAAATTGAGTCATGACGCATTGGTATATCCATCCTGTGTAGAGTAGTGTTTTTGAGTTCAGAAAAAGAGACTTTGTATGGGCACCAGACATACAGTTGTGTACAATGGTCCCCGTCAAGGTTCATTGTTTCTATCACAAAATGTATCTTGACTTTGCACGGGTACCAGGTTTACGGTTGTAACAAAATATATATAAGTTTTCCGTTTGTTTGAATTTCTGATTCAAGCTTTGGAACTTGTTAAGTTTTTTAATCAACTTTTTATAGAAATGTTCCATGTTTAATGAAGTTGTTAAAAAAAATCAACACTTAGTTCCGCTTTGCTATTAAAAATTGAGTTAGTTATAAGCTGTACTTGTCATTAAATAAGGATCATTCATATATCGCCAATCATTTCACAATATATACGGGTATCTGACAAACACATTTAACGACCAAATAGAAAAATATATGACAATACAAGAGCATAGTAAATACTAAACAGAATGTATTTTATCGAAAAAAATCTTATTACACGCCATCTTTCAACTCTGATAATCAACTGATATGAAATCCAATCATAAAACATTGCATTTTACAGACACAAAGGGGTGGAATAATAGGTCAAGGGTTGGGGCTAATGTAATAAAATTAAGTTTCACATTTCGACATAGGTAAAAAAAGAAAAATAATTCGTATTTCCTATTGCGAGGAAAATTTCTGGAGATGACAATATTTGTGTGATTTCAAAATAATTTCAAAAATATTTAAAGATGTAAAAATTAAAAAAAAACCAAGAAATACATTCATATTTTTATGATTAAATACATTCATATTTTTATGATTAAATTCAAAAAGTGGTACATGACACACTCATCGCAACTAACGGAAATAAAGGTCACTCAATAGACATTTTGTATCAAGTGTAGGGCACTAATTTATGACTTAAAGGAAATGTAGGGGCAGTCATTAACACCTAACGGGACGTGTCGGGTACTTATGCACACATGGTTGATAGTGTAGGGCACAAATAAACAACTGGTTGTAAGTGTAGTACACAAATAAATGACTTATAGGAAGTGTCCTGACTAATAAATATCTTGTTGGAAGTAATGGACACTAATGAACAATAAAATGAAGTATTTATGCACTTGTTATTAAAAACCCTTCTTAAATAAATGGAAATGTAACGCTTTACTGACACAAATTGGCTGAAATCTAATTTAAAGAAAATCAAAGCCCTGTCTCCGGGGAAGATCTTCTCCCCATCTAGTTGTCTGTAATTCTAAGTAATGACGACCGACATGACGAACAACCTCTGTCTAAAACTACGCTGTATTTGAACTCGGTCGATCAATACAGTTTACGAGCAATTTGTTTAACAGTAATACTAACAATAAAATGGTCTTTATTACTGGCACAGAAAACATGGCTTGTTTTTGTTAATGAGACAAGTTCTTAATCTTACCTAAGAGGGAAATTGAATGTATTAACAAAATAACACATAATATTGTTTATTGAAATTCTAGGAAACCGTACAATAGAGGGAGCTGATGAGCTAATCTGAAGAGACAAGGCACTGAACAGAGTTTAATATAGAGAGACCAGACACTAAACAGAGGTCAATATAGAGAGATCAGGCACTGAACAGGCGTCACTATAGAGAGATCAGGCACTGAACAGGCGTCACTATAGAGACAGGGTACTGAACAGAGGTAAATATAGAGAGACCAAGCACTAAACAGAGGTCAATATAGAGAGACCAGGCACTAAACATGCGTCACTATAGAGACAGGGTACTGAACAGAGTTCAATACAGAGAGACAGAGGACTTTAAAGAGAGTATCTTTAGAATATCACATCAATTTTTTTTCACATTCGGAGAAGATTTTTTCACCCCTAGGTCACCTTGACGCAGTTTTGGTAGCCATGGCAACGCCATAAGGAAATCTAAACTGCACCGGTCGTGAATAGGGTAAAAAACGACAGCAAACTGAAAAAGATCTCGAAAAAGGGTTATGAAAAAATCAACACAGATAGTGAAAAGGGATTTGGTATGACGTATAATATTCATTGGTGTGCAACAGAGCCATGGCTCTGAAAGGAAATAGAGATGAAATAATAGTTATTCACATGGCAAGAAGTAAACATAAATATGGATTTAAAAGAAATACGTATTTAAGCACAGGTCATCAGACACATTGAACTGAGAAAGTAAAAAGAATTTATATATATATATATATATATATATATATATATATATATATATATATATATATATATATATATATATATATATATATATATATATATGGATTTGAATACAGGTCATCGAAACATGGATTTGATAGGAAGTTAGCAAACAGAATTATAAAATTGAAATTGATATGGATTTAAAACAAATAACGGAAATTTGAATCACGAATAGGTCAACAGAGATATCGATTTGAAAAATTATATAAACATGTGTTTGAAAAAAAATAGTCGCCATTTAAAAGGATGTTAGAGAAACACGGAAAAAACTCGGAATGGATGTTAAACCTCTATGTTTGTGTGATAATAATGATTGTTAAGATTTTACGACCATTACATGATGTACTGACACGATAATGACAGGCAATAAAACATGGAGAATTTTATCCCCAGTGTATAGTAATACTGTATCATTGTAACGATTCCCAGTAAATCATAACGTTTACTGTTATAAATAACCAAATAGCTTTATACAAGTTTAGATATAGATAGCAATTGTCATCATCTTTATTTTGACATAAATAACACGCTTAAAAGGTTCATTTCAATCTGCAAAATTATCTGTATTTTCCGGAGCACCCGGCCTCACTTCCGTGATGGAAATTCACGTGTTTAATTAAATTTGCCTGATTTCAAAGTTGTTGGTGTGTTTTTTTTTTTTTTTTTTTTTTTTTTTGTTTTTTGTTTTTTCTTTTTCTTTTTTGGTGGTGGGGGGGGGTAGGGGGTTGACTGGCATGTTTGTGTTTTATTAGGTGCTACCTAGATTTTTAAGGCGGGGCGAGTAGACAAGGGGTGAGCGCATTCTGAACTTTAGATCACAGAGCCTTTCGATTCTAATTTGGGGTACATAATTATGAGAGAAAACTTGTCAGTTTACTTGCTGAAGGTCGGTGGCTTTCTCCGGATACTTCAATTATATAAGTGAAAGAATCTGGATGAAGGCTAAAAAACGCCATTACTTACACCCCACTAATTTTTTCTAAAATTAATTTTTTGAGTAGGTAATGGTATTCCCTAGACTTTAAACAGTTGAGTGGAGAGGTATTTAAGACCTTGGTCAAGATTCTTCCACGGAGGCAGACAGTTCTTGAGGAAACCGGAGTTCCCGTAGAAAAACCACCAAACTCGGTAAGTCAATTGACAACATTTTCACACTAGGATCTGCCCTAGCGGGATTCTAGTCGGTGATATGCCGTGTGGTCCATAACGCACGCTTTCGGTGACGAAGCCACGAAGGTCCAATCAATACTTTGTATATTATATTATTATGTTTAAATGTGATTACATGACCATGGCGCTTCAATATTTCTTTTTAACCTGTAATGCACTTATTTTTTGTCATACGTTTTTGTATTTAATGTTTTTATTTATACAATGTACTTGAAGCTGCAATTTCCCTTACATAAACGAGACGAGCGTGAGGTGAACGAATGGTATTTACGGCATCTTCATGATTCAAAACGGAAATTTCTTTTCTGATATAATGAATTTACCCAAACAAACCCGACTGAACTGTGATGACTATATTTGAAC
Organism: Tegillarca granosa; assembly: GCA_029721355.1. NCBI lineage: Eukaryota > Metazoa > Mollusca > Bivalvia > Arcoida > Arcidae > Tegillarca > Tegillarca granosa. The sequence continues at coordinate 12,964,847 of CM056602.1, read as the reverse complement.
CAATCATATATTTTACTAACTGATGAAGTGCATAGTCTGGATATATAGGCATGCGATTTGGATTTATCGTCAGTCAGATGAACTCGTAAATAAATCTGAGTTCTGTTCTGCTTTCATCATATTAAAAGTCGACTTCAAAGTAAAACTCATTTTCTTTATTATTTCATGAAAGCAATATACTTAAGTATGAACATGTGTAAATGCAATAACATTTTTATGGAAGCTGATTTGTGCCAGATTGTATTTTATTATCAAAACATCAAGTGATAGCCGACATTTCGATATCGGACTTAAGTTTTTTTTCGTTCTTTTTCACGTTTTTTTTAATTATTAATTAATTATTTATTTATATTATTTTCATAAATATTTTTACCTAATACTTTCGTTATTTTATCTTTTCTCTTAGACTTTTAAAACCAATATTTCACTCGCATATTGTGTCTCGTTGTATGCATTTTAAAATTATGTTGATTTTTCTAAATGCATGTCTTACTGTCAAACGTTATATTTCATTATTTTTGTCTTTACGCATGTCACTAAAATACTTTAAATTTTAGTTTCTTTTATATCTTTTCGAATATTTTAATGACACAATAAAGCTTCCATACTCCAGACAAAAGTTATATAAAATTAATTCCATATGTCGTATATCAGAGATAAAGAAACAAACAGATTTATCATTTACCAAACTTTTCTTCTTTCCTGGAATTGCTTTTTCAACATTTGTGTCGCATTAATGTTTGGTTATAAAACAGCCTTTTCTTAAATTTGTCTTTTGTTTATCAGAAAAAAGAAAATAATGCATGTCTGCTTTACAGGACTATTCATAATAAACAAATAACTATTATTTTCGTCGGTTCAAAAGCAAAAATTGTTGGTTGGTTTTGTTTATTTTAATGTCGTAATGTAATTTTTTAAGCTATTTGCGATGAGAGCAACGTTATAAATCTTTATGTATTAATCTTGGAGCAAGTTAGAGTATGCTTGGGGTTTGCAAGTGTATTATGGTCTGCATTGAACTAGAGCGCACGTGTACACGAAACATTTTGGTAAGAGGATTGCTTACAGAGTTTATATGCCTCAGATAAGCATAACATTCCCTACGTAAAATTATATTGACACAGGGTAAACTAGTCGATACTTTGTTTTTAATGTGGGTCGTTAGGTGAAGAAACGGTTTTACAATATATAAAATAACCCGGCCGGAGTTTGAACTCCCGACCCTCCAATATCGAACCGGACAATCTCACTGAGCCTACGAAGGCGTTTTACTAGCAAAGGTCAAAATGACAAAAATTTTATCGAGTGGAATAAGTGTCATTCTGCAATAATAAAAGAACTGACGTTAATTTATTTTGAATATGTTTTTTAGTTCAAACTCAACATCACAAAATGTCACATATTAATTTTTTTCTGTTTACCGGTTTCTCGGCAATCCAATATATGTCTGCAACCTAACATGTTCGTTGACATCAATGCACACTTTGTGAAAACATTTGCTGTCAAATTGCACGAAAAAACAGTCTTTTTGATGGAGCGAATTAAATTAGCGGGCTTTATTAAGTGTGACATATTGAAACTGTGCCGTGTAAAACTGACATTGATGACTCTGTTTTAATCCATTCTATAGGCAGAACTAAAGAATAGGGCACCTAGTTAAATATATAATAATGTTATACAGTATAGCAGAGTAAGGATGCCGTGTTTTCGATCAATGTTATCATTTTAACAGAAATTCTAAGATTTAATATACAGTTATAGCATTTCTACAAGTAAACTATAGATTGTCGATATTAATCAAAATACAAGCCGAAAAGTCACAAAGTAAAATATTAAAGATTTTTAGAATACAAAAGTCAACTAGGGGAGTGATGTTATCAGACAACAGGGAAGAACAGGGGGAGTGATGTTATCATGATTAGACAATAGGGAATTGAACAGAGGGGAGTGGTATTATCAGACAGCAAGGAAGTCAATGGGGGTTGGTGTTTCTAGACAACAAGGAAGTCAAAGAAGGATTGGTGTTTTAAAAGTATTAATCAAGCTTTTTCGTCATTTGCCAATAGAATATGCATCAAATTTGGTCTTATTCCCACACTATATATGTATGTTATTGTAACATTGATAGTATACTTTCTCTTTTTCGTTTGAAAAAAAATATTCTAAATTCCAAACACTGGCCAATGGAATATCTAATTTTGTTTTATTATTTTTTTTATCATTAAATGCAAAGTTCAGGCTTGTTATTGACGCTAACCGACGCGTTTTACATAGCTTATTGTTTGTAAATATACATATGATGCCAGAATCAATAGAAAATATTCTAGTATATGCTCTCACTAGTAAACACAAGCCAGACTCGATTTCTGTGTTATTGGCGAAGCAAATTACGCAAAACTATACACGGCGTCCATCCAGGTCATTTCTAAATGACCCGAATAAAATTCAGATTCACTGCTTACTACTAAATGAATTAATCAAATGAGAGACTAAATTTATGCAATATTTGTTTTTGATAACTTCAGAATAATTTGAGCAAACACATTGTATGTAAAAATAATACGCAATAATTCGTGTGTCGTGATCGTCAATATCTGATACGTCATAGGCAGGACGTCACAAACCATTCGGCAGGTAAGCAAATGCGAGTTATTACCATTTCAGTCATTTAGAAATGAAGTTTAATGAACCTAACGTGTTTTCACTTTCACGCAACAAAAGAGACAAATATCGAAAAATGCATATGCGCTCGTCATGTCAAATAACATGTCAAAATCCGACGATGCGCACAAGTAATGTCACACAGTTAAAAGTCGACAACACGCAAGCATCCCAACACACAATATTAAAAATATTGACACCGTGCAAACGTCACGCTACACGACAGTTAAAATATCGACATACGAGAGAGAGAGAGAGAGAGAGAGAGAGAGAGAGAGAGAGAGAGAGAGAGAGAGAGAGAGAGAGAGCATTTCTAATTTACATATATTTGCCTTTTTTTTCGTGTTCCTTTTTGTATTCACTTTCCTTTTCTTACTTGTATCTCTCAGGATGTTATTGTTAATTACATATTATTTTTAATTAGACTACAAATTACATCAATCCTTGTCAACACGTCTTTAAGTATGATAACATGTTTTAGGTATTTTAGGATTTCTCAGCTTCACGTTATTGGTCTGGTTAAACTTAAATGATAGCAAGGTTTTGACTTGATGTTTTTCTCCCGAGTAATTAACGGCGTTATCTGTCTTTACAATGTGTTACTAGCCTCTTTATAAATTGGCATCACGTGACGTAGTTCACCTCTTGAGAAACGTTTTATATCAGAGATAACAACCTAACACGTTTTATTATAGGAGACATCAATAACAAGGTAATAACGAAGAGTATTGTTCCTTAGAGGCCAATTATATAACGTCAGCATCATTGCCTTCAGTACATGTATTAAACTAAAGTATGTAGTAGCATAGTTCATGATCATGATCATAAAAGCTTTCCAGTAAATTTATTTATTTTATTTATTTATTATTTATGATGTTTTTATTTATTTATTATTTATTTTTAATTATTTATTATTTATGATGTTTTTTATTTATCTTTTTTTATTTTTCATTCTTTATAATATTTATTTATTTATTTACTTATTAATTTATTCAAATCTAGAATTAGTATAATTAATTAATAATTTATTTAAGTTAAATATTTAATTTAGTCAATTTTTAATTTATTAATTAATTTTTAAAATAATAATGTCCAGTAGATTTTTAAAATATTCTTTATTATTTTTTAGGATTGTCAAGTTTTTCATAGAATGTGGCCAAATACATGTCTTAAAAACTGTCTTTTCTCTCTCTCTCTCTCTTCTCTCTCTCTCTCTCTCTCTCTCTCTCTCTCTCTCTCTCACACACACACACACACACACACACACACACACACACAATTAAGTATCTGTCGCCTATTTGTTTCTGTCACGTTCCTTTCAGCACTATTTCGCTATCTAAGTTAATTAAATGCTAACCTATCACAAAACAAGCCTCTAATTCTCTTGTTTTGACTATTAACAAGGCAATGTCTTAGAGCAATTCATTTACATATATTCCATTTCTGATGCAAATTTGATGCCAATGAACTGCTGAAGAACGTCCATTCAAACATTGCTGTAACCCAATAACATCCTTTAAACATAAGTTTGGCGTCAACAAATCTTGGTTTACTTGTGTTGTATCTGTTAACTAATACAAACTGCGGTTAAAGACAAAGTCGGTGTTCAATACTTCTCCCAGTATTGATCAACCATTTAGACAAGCAGCTGAGAAATGAATTTAAACAATATAGGAACTCAAGTAACTCTTAACAACTGCCACTGATATAGTGATATACGTTACACTGGGGACGAGGTTTGATTATAGTATAAATGCCGATTCTGTTTTGTTAATTGTCCCCCTGGACCGTAACACTACCTCAGAACATATATATTGAGCAGTGTAAGCGCGCTAAAGTCTCTGTATTTTACCCATAAGTCACCAAATCTCTTAATTATGTGAGTTAAAACAAAGTAAAGTCTATTATTTTTTATTTTATTTTTCCATTTATGTCTAAAAACACGACATTCTGAAATAAATAACCGACGTATGAAGGACTGTGTATGATTTCTAATCACGAACCAAAGATATGAATTGGTAATCCAGCAAGGTCGAGTTTACATTAACAGCATCAACTCGGCTATATATCTCTCTAGGGATGGTTTTGAATAAACCTATATTCCAGACGTAAAATGTTCTTGGAATTTGAATGAACATAATGTATTATAAGCTTAGGTTGTAAAAACCAATGATTTGTCGTTCAGTTTTGTTAAGTGTTGAAATTAGTTTTTTCCTTTTTAGAATTATATTATTTCCATAGTTCCCGTTAATCCACGTGGGTTTTAAACAGTTAAACACGTGAAGAATCAACATATCTGGTTTCTGGTGATACAAAACAGCATTAAAAACGGCAGCTTAATAAATCATGTTTAGTATTGCCAGAATCACCAATAAACACTAGATAATAATGGAATTAGAAACAAAAAATACAGATGAAACAGATAAACGTGTTTTGATTTTACAAGTCTAAACTTTAAAAGGGTCTGGTGACCGATTTGTCACCGATTTGCCGGTATGCCGGATGTCGTTGCTTTTCCTCAACCATGCCAGATATAAGTAAGAGATTCTTGCCGGAGTCGTTGGTTTTCTTCGGGCACTCCGTTTCCCTCTACTGTCCCAGAACTGACGCTTCGATATAAGTAAAAAAATCCTGACTAAGACGTATAACACCATTACTCAAATGGTGCTTATAAAAATATCAAGTCCCTTTGTAAAAATTCTCATGCTTATTCGATGAAAAATTATCCATTTTAAATCTACTTTGGTTTGAAAGGTCAACGAAATGGCATCATTTTGTTTTCAATCATATTCTGCGCCAATCATTTGCATTACTATTACGGTCAGACCAGTTACATTTGGGTATTAAAGAATTCTTTCAGTCATTTATTTTCAACAGTACAGTATTGTTATTTTCATAATAGCCGTCAGAAACACTTATTATTTATTTTCATTTATTACAACAGAATACCAAACACAAAGATAAGTATTGGATTGACACGTGTTTAGTCAACATCACAACAAGCAAGAGCTCAATAATAAGTCAATTCAAATTTCGACGGCTTCAGGACATCAAAGGGACTCTTCAAAAAGACTTAAAAGATAAAATTCTCTAAATGTCATTTACAAAACTCCCATAAAGTCTGAAGATTTTCACTAGAGTATAATAGAGGTTATTGAAATATTTTCAACTTTTGGAACTAAAAATCCCCCTTTGTTGTTTTCAATATTAGCCTTCAAAAACACATATTTGATACCACAGTATATTTCAGTAAGTATTTGGCTGCGTTCTTAGTTTATTACTAAGTACAGGCTTTTCAGCAACATATACCTCTATGTTTACTTTACAATGACAACCTTCAGATTATTGTAAATACAATGATACAGGGACTACTGGGTACATTATACACATACTGGTACCATTGGTTATATACAGGGTAGTAGCAGTAATTGTTTTGTAATGTTTTTTAACGTCGCTTCAGCTATTTTTCAGCTATTCGCGACGAGTGCAAGGTTATTAATCTCTATGGATGGTATATATCTAAAAACAAGTTCGTGTATACGTGGGTGTGCGAGGGTTTATTATGGTCTTTCTTGTACTAGCGCGCACTCGGGGGTTATTTGTAACGTGCTAGCTCACCGAGTCAGTATGCCACAGACAAGCCTACCACTCCCCCAGTCCATTATCATGCCACCGGGTAAATCTGTCGGCACTCTATCTCCTTGATGCCGAGCGCCTGACGAGGAATCACTAACTAAAATTTTAACGTCTGATGTATGACTCGACCGGGGTCTGAGCCCACGACCTCCCGCTCTCGAGGCGAACGCTCTACCACTGAGCCACCAAGGCGGTTTTATGCAGATAGTACAAACGACCAACTTTTGACTACATTAGTTGTAGAGAAGTGATAAATTCAGTTAATGTAACTAAAAATAGTCTTCAATGTTATAAAGATTACAAAGTAAACAGATCTACATTTTGTAGTAAAAATACATTTACCCCCCCCCTCCCCCCCCTCAAAAAATGTTTTTAGTTTGAAGTATATTTTTAAAGATTTAACAGTACGTGCCTCTTGAAAAATTTATAATCCTCATTTGTCTTAAACAATAAACTGGCAGAATTTGTCAGTTAAAACGTTAACAATGCGAAAATAAACGGATCTGATTGGGGGCGGGTGATTTTTATATTACTTCATAAGATGGAAAAGATCAGCAGTTCTCTGTGTGTAAAAGTCAAAGCCGGGCTATGTCATATACCATTTTAAAAAATTATTCAATACTTTTAATAAAGGCCAATCAATGGTAAAAATTTAAAAAGGCATATATGACAGGTAGAAAGAAGCTACACAATCTTGAAACAAACTTATGAACAAAAAGATTTTTTTTTACTTTCCATAAATAAAGTAGGCTAGAATCGGCATTTGTTATAGAAACATAGAAATGATACATGTATAATGAAATCAAAGATAATCAATAAATCTATTTTATATACGTCTTATCAGAACTGCTTACCTTACTCGCCCTAACAACGTCCACACACATAATTTTTTTTTCTTTTAAAAATCAGCAGAACAATTTGTCATATAATGTGAATTCGAGCACGTCATTCATTCATTCATTCATTCATTTATTCATTCATTTAATCATTCATTCATTCATTTAATCATTCATTCATTCATTTAATCATTCATTTATTCATCAATTATCAAAAAAATGTAAGAATATTAAAAAAAAAGAACATCAAAAATAAATTTTACTCCCAAATTAAGGTGTCATTTTCTAACTTTTGAATAATAATATGATAAATATCTTGAAGTACAATATATTCGATACAAAATAGTTATATTGAGTAATGAAACAATAATCACAAAATTGGGAGAGATCAGATATTGAATAAATGTTATCGATATCGAATACTTTCTTATACATGCATTTTACAGAATTTAGACGATAAATCATAATATAAAAAGTCAATTTAACGGTTATTGTATTCTGTCACATTATAACGTTCTTTAATGCCCCGGCTGGTATCGTGTGACGCTGTATAAGACCTAGGTTCTAGGTAATCGTAACTTTAACGTAACCTGACAATGTGTTCCGTGTTTTATTCCATCATCGATTTCTGATCCATTTTTAGATCATTTATAATGATATTTACGCACACAAACCGTTCCGTTTCAGGAAGTATAAACATATATTTCACCTTCATCAGATTTAAATAGAAACTTTTTGTCCAATTTTAGACATCAAAGACCTATGACTTCCGGTCCCATTACAAGGTTTAAAATAATCAATGGTTTTGTATTACAGATTCGCACGATTAGATTAAAGGCTCGATATTTGCTGTAATTTTCTAATGCAATTATGAAAAGCATTCACATAGCATTCGCCTAACCTGGGAATATGTATACTGGTGTCACACTTTTTTTTTACTTTGTTTGTATTTCATGAATTGAAATATTAACAACTCGTTTTTAAGACTTTCATCCTTAAACTTTTAAAAATAAGGACATAATAAAAAATTAATAATAAAAAATATTACCAAGATATTGATAAATAAATAAATATAACCAAAATATTGATGAATAAATAAATAAATAGATAAATGAATAAATAAATTTTAAGAAGAAAGTAAAATTGAAACCATAAGGGTGGTTTGAATTTTTGAAGTTAAACAATGTTCATATTTGTTGTCTTCATCTCTCTTATTGTTACTTTCCTTATATTTATAAGCTAATATTGTTCTGTACTGTTGGTTGCAGTGGATCTATTTTAATAAACAGTGCTGTTTTCTGCGAAATAGTACGCAACAAAAGCCGGCGATAGAAAATTGAGTTTGTTTGAACAATTGCACAATCCATAAATATATAATACAGCAAAACTTATAAAAAATTACTATAAAAAATCTTATAAAATTGCTTTGAAAAAATTAGTCAATAATGTCAATTTCTTATGCATGTACACATGCAAAGCAAAAATATTTAAAATTGATTCTTATAATGAACTAAAGTTTAAACAAGATATAAATACACTAAATTTAATAATGTTTCTTTACTTTTTCTTTAAAATTTTTTTAACAATGATTGAAATTATGAAAATCATTCTCCTGATTTTTAATTTTATTCGCTCGCTAATAAATGTAGCACAAAAAGCATGAATTTTGTAGATTTTTTAAATGTTTTGAGATCGTCCCCATAAGCAAAATTTAAAGACGATCAATGAATGGTAAATGGAATGTTTTGTAAATTTATCTAGCTTAAAAAGTCTAATGTCACAAGTAAAATGATTCTAATGGCAAGAAAATCCAACATTTAAAGATCTCTCTGTATATGGCGAGTATTGTTATACACCATACTGAAGATATCAAGTTTTGAGTAATTAAATGTAGAAGTATTGAATCCTCGGCGTCATAGTAACGTTCTACTGTTAACATAAGATTTATACCACTACAGATTAATAAAGAATAATTTTTTTTCTTTTTTCTGTTTTTTATCATTAATTGTGTAATAATTCAATATTTAACCTGGTCTAAATTTTACAAGTGAAAAAATGTAAATCAAAGCTACAAAAAATGTTATGATATTCTTTAATTTCGACAAACATAAATTAAATGGTATCCTCTCATCTGCTACAAGTTATTTTTATAGGATTAACTACTTCAATTATTTAAAATCAGTAGTATATGTATATTAATACGCTTTTTTCAAAATTTAAACCAAACTCCTTTTTAAAAAAACCCGCCCGGAAAGGTAATGGACAAAACTGCCTAGTACACACTTTAACAAAACATATTTGACGGACCCTCGGTGGCTCAGTGGTGGAGCGTCTGCCACGAGAGTGGAAGGTCGTGGATTAGAACTCCTGACGGGTCTTACATTGCCAGACTTTGAAATTTAATATATTGATTCATCGCCTGGCAATAGGCATTAGGACGACAGAGTATCAACTGGTTCACCTGGTGCCAGGATAATGGACTGAGGGAGTTGTATGATTGTTTGCGGCTTAGTGACTCTGTGAACTAGCACTTCATCCAAAAAGTCGCTTTAAGTGCTCTAGTACATGGTAGGACAAAATATACATCCGTACATCACACACATACACAAACTTGTTCTAAGATTAATCTATAGAGATTGCTATCCTTGTTGTCGTCGCAAATAGCTTAAAAAATGCGACGTTAAATAACATTACAAGAACAACAACAACAACAAAACCATCACAACAACAGCCAAACCATCACAACAACAACCAAACCATCACAACATCCAAACCTCCACCACCACAACAGCAACCAAACCTCCACCACCACAACAACCAAATCATCACAATTACCAAACCACAACCACAACAACCAAACCACCATCACCACAACATCAACCAAATCACCACCACAACAACAACCAAACCACTATCACAACAACCAAACCACCACAACAACAACCAAACCACCACCACCATAACAACAACAACAACCAAACCACCACCTTAACAACCAAACCATCACAACAACCAACCACCACTACACATCACAACAACCAACCACCACCACCACAAACCAAACAACTACAAATCAAACCACCACCACAACAACCAAACCACCGCTATGACAACCACCACCACCCCCACAACAACAACAACCAAACCACCACCACAACAACAACTAAACCACCACTATAACAACAACAACCACCTTCACCGCAACAACAACAACAAAACTTATGAAGAATGTTATTGAAGACAAACAAAATTATAACCATTAAAGCAAGCCGGTACTACATCATTTATAATTATTTGGTTTTTTTTTATTATCCTTGTAACATTTCAGTTAGATATTTGAGGATATTTAGTGTTACTATAAAAATGTCTAGTTGTATGTTTATCATAATGGCATACTCTAAAATTTCACTAAATTCTATAATGGAAAAAATAGTTCTGTCATAAAAACCGTGTTTACTGACACGTTTGTCTGTATAAATGGTGCTTAATCACGCAAATAAAGAGTAAAGTTTAATACCTTACTCGAGATACAACGAGATTCTAAACATGATATTGAGCTCCATTACAGGAAATTTTGTTGAGAGTTTTGCAAAAAAAGTGAATAAATAAACAAATAGATAAATAAACAATAAATGAATGAATAAACAAATGAATAAATGATACAATAAGTAAATAAACAAATAAATAAATGATACAAATGAATAGATGATATAAATAAATAATTACATAAATGATATAAATAAATAAATAAATAAATAAATAGATAAATAAATAAATAAATAAATAAATAAATAATTAAAAAATAATTAAAAAATAGAAATTAAAAAATACTAAGGTGCTTTCTCACATGTAGTTTCCACATTATCTGTCAGGTATTAAAGAAGAAATAACTTTTATAAAGAAGTTTTCGGGAACATAGTAAATGGAGATTTTTTGTCCATTGACAAATTGATATTTGACGGATAAGAAATATGATAATAAAATGCAATTCCAATTAGGCGGTTTAAGTTCTGTTATTGCGAGTCTACAATCTCAATGTATATATATTAACAACAACCAGTTTGGCTTTAAATCACTTCCTCCTACAACTGACCTTGACCTTTAGTCAAAATATGGACTTTTTCAGACATATCACACACACACACACACACACACACACACACACACACACACACACACACACACACACACACACACGTATCAATTGATTGACTTCACTTTCAGAAGTCTAATAAATTTGCTGTTCAATACTAAAAAAATTGTGATTTCATATGAAACCATTTCCATTTAGCTTCTATTTTCAAAGTGCATAAAATCGATGGAGATGTTTTTTATCAACAATTGCCGTCAATCAGAACTGAAGATTGAGTTTTCTATACAGTAAATATTACCTCACAGAAACGACCATAACGACTCACTTGTATGAATTCTTTCTATTTGAACGACTTAATTTAAATGAATGGATGAGAGTATTCTCCTGGGTATATCTACAAATTAAGGGCTAATGGGATTCCAGAAATAAAATTACTTAAGTGAAATTCTTGTAAACGTTTTAATAAAGATAAAAAGGTATTAAAATATTTGACAAAAAAAGAACTATAACTAAAATTGAAACAAATAAACGTACTTTTCGCGGAGATGATAGTTATGTTTTCAGGGATATTACACAGAAAGAAACTATCACAACCTCTACAACCTCTGACAAAGCATCGTCTTTCTTACGTATACTTATGCATTTCGTAAAGTGATGTTCAGACGTCCATGTTATGATTTTCAGACTACCTCTTAGTGATGTTCAGTCTTCCGTGAAATGATTTTCAGACTACCTCTTAGTGATGTTCAGTCTTCCGTGAAATGATTTTCAGGCTTCTGTGATGTAATGTTTAGTTTTCTGTGCACGGTAAATTTTCAAACTGTCGCAAGTTATGTACAGTCTTCGTGCAGTAATGTTTTTGGACTTTCATGAAGTTATCTTTCGCATAATGACTTTCAGACTTTGCAAAGCTATGTTCAATCTTCTGTGTAATGATTATCACACTTTCATAAAGCTATGTTCATACTTTCGCGTAATGATATTCCAACTTTCGTGAAGCTATGCTCAGTTTTCGTGCATTAATGTTTTCAGATTTTCGTGAAGCTATGCTCAGTCTTCGTGCAGTGATGTTTTCAGACTTTTGTGAAGCTATGATAAGTCTTCGCGCAGTAATGTTTTCAGACTTTTGCGAAGCTATGCTCAGTCTTCGTGCAATAATGTTTTCAGACTTTTGTGAAGCTATGCTCAGTCTTTGTGTAGTAATGTTTCCAGACTTTTGTGAAGCTATGCTCAGTCTTCGCGCAGTAATGTTTTCAGACTTTTGTGAAGCTATGCTCAGTCTTCGTGCAATAATGTTTTCAGACTTTTGTGAAGCTATGATAAGTCTTCGCGCAGTAATGTTTTCAGACTTTTGCGAAGCTATGCTCAGTCTTCGTGCAATAATGTTTTCAGACTTTTGTGAAGCTATGCTCAGTCTTTGTGTAGTAATGTTTCCAGACTTTTGTGAAGCTATGCTCAGTCTTCGTGCAGTAATGTTTCCAGACTTTTGTGAAGCTATGCTCAGTCTTCGTGCAATAATGTTTTCAGACTTTTGTGAAGCTATGCTCAGTCTTTGTGTAGTAATGTTTCCAGACTTTTGTGAAGCTATGCTCAGTCTTTGTGAAGTAATGTTTTCAGACTTTTGTGAAGCTATGCTAAGTCTTGGTGCAGTAATGTTTTTAGACTTTCGTGAAGCTATGCTCAGTCTTTGTGAAGTAATGTTTTCAGACTTTTGTGAAGCTATGCTCAGTCTTCGTGCAGTAATGTTTTTAGACTTTCGTGAAGCTATGCTCAGTCTTCGCGCAGTAATGTTTTCAGACTTTCGTGAAGCTATGCTCAGTCTTCGTTTAGTAAAGTTTTCAGAATTTCGTTAAACTATGCTAAGTCTTCGTGCAGTAATGTTTTCAGACCTTCATGAAGTTATGTTTAATTTTCCGTGTAATGATTTTAAGACTTTTGTGAAGTTATGTTTAGGTTTCAATGTTACGATTTTTAGACTACCTTCCAGTGATACTTATACTTTCATGTGGCGAAATTCAACCAAGTGCTTCGAGGTTTTCAAACCTTCGTATATTACTCTATACCTACCACAGTCTCAATTAATCATTCGTACAATAACTGCTATAGTGATTATTCAAAAAATTGTGAGCCATATCAAAATATACAAAAGCTTGATATATTCCCATGTCTCAAAAACCCATTACAATTATTACAGGTCTCAACACAATTATATCGTAATAATTTTTATAACTGGAGATTATAAACACTCCTAACCTACTGAACAAAACGAGCATTAGTGATTACACAAACAATTATAATGATTCCCAAAGTCTTTACACATAATTATGTTTTATCGATCAGAAATCTACTACAAGTTGCAGTTTGTTGAAACAGATATCCTAAATAACTCTACATATTGAAGTACAAATTAAAAGATATCTCAGATATAGTTGTCACTAAAATAAATAAATAAATAAATAAATAAATTAATTAATAATAAGAATTAAAATTTTAAATAATAATAATAATAATAATAATAATAATAATAATAATAATGATAACGATAAATAATAGTGCATGACATGACCTGGTTGTTTCCATATCATATATATTGGTTATCCTTCACAATTCACATTTACTTTGTCATGCGTAAATGGTTGTTCTTTATCATGATAAATATATATATAAGAAATTAAAGTAATTCCCAAGAAAAGTATACTGTTTTTATTCTATTCTATTTCAAGAATAAAAAGTCTTTTGAAGGATGAAAACGTTAGAATTAAACCAGTTTACTTTTCTACTTTTCTTCGGATTAAGATTAATTTCTTATATATTTTACAATGTGCAAGGAACTTTAAATTACTTTCAAATATATATATATCAGGGATTCAATAAGTAAAGGTGAATATTGGAAAATCTTTTGTAATCTTTTTTACTTGTAAACAGATACATGTAACGTGTTTACGCTACAAACAATACTTTAAATTACACTAAAAACAAAAATATCCAAATTTATCGACTCGTCAGCAAATAATGATTTTCCTTCGTTTATAGACAAAACTATTCTTTGTGTTTGTGTCTGTGCTTCTTACTTTAAAATTGTTCAAACTGCAGGTGCAAGGTTAATTACAACAAAAGGTTAAAGGTAAGATGTCATGACCTCTTACTGCAGGTGCAAGGTTAATTACAACAACAGGTTAAAGGTGAGAGGTCATGACCTCTTATAATTCATTCAATATCATATATACAAAAAATCTGTCAAAATGCATCACTTTACAATATACAATCACTATGTTAATATATATATACATATATATATATATATATATATATATATATATATATATATATATATATATATATATATATATATATATATATATATACTGTTCTGCTATACAGACATCATATCATATAATACGTTATAGTCTGTACTCGACATCAATCATTTGTCAAGCTAATTATTACAATTATACTTTCAAAATTCCCTCATGACATTTTGCTTTTAAATAAGATTCATTCGTTTTAGTAATCATTATCGTGTGATATTGATTGTTTCACTCCCATCCATAGTGTTGCCATGTGCTACTTTTTTGTGCATTACCGTAAAAACACAAATATTTGTTGCCATGTGCTACTTTTTTGTGCATTACCGTAAAAACACAAATATTTGTTGCCATGTGCTACTTTTTTGTGCATTACCGTAAAAACACAAATAGTTGTTGCCATGTGCTACTTTTTTGTGCATTACCGTAAAAACACAAATATTTTTTTTTGTTGCCATGTGCTACTTTTTTATGCATTACCGTAAAATCACAAATATTTGTTGCCATGTGCTACTTTTTTGTGCATTACCGTAAAAACACAAATATATGTTGCCATTTGCTACTTTTTTGTGCATTACCGTAAAAACACAAACATTTTTCGGGATTAAATTTCGCTTTTTTTCGAGAGTATGTCAAACCAAAACAATGACTCTTAATGCCAATGTGATTTTTTTAATACCAAGGCACACAATCGGATTTAATTAGGCAAAAATAATTTACGCGAATTTTTTTTCTATCAGAATTTTTTAAAAACGTAGATCAGAGGAAGAGGCGGGAGGAGACATTGGACAAACAATAATGACAGGAAAACTATCTTTAAAAACATATGATTTTCCTTTTGGAATGAGATACATAAGAAATACGACCTGGACAAAGTATATCCCTTTCTTTCCAAATTTTAAAGGAATTGAGAATATTTGCCCATGCACAAAATCGTCCAAGTACAATTTTAATGAAAACGTTGAAATAGACGTTAAAGTAAAGGAAGAAGGAACGTAGATGAATAAAGCAGAAAATTCTGTTTTTTATAAAACCACGAAATTTTAACCCAACACAAATTATTGATTTACGGTATTTCATAAAAATTCAAAAGTAGTACATGCCAGCAGTATAGTATACATGTTAAGGTAAAGGTCACTAACTAAAGAGTGAGGGAGAAGAGACGATCATGCGCGTGCCAGAAAGAAACAAAATTGAAATAACAAAGTAGGTTAGTAACATTAAAAAAGGAATTAAAGTGTAAAGGATATAATAATATAACTGTAATATTACCAAGCCCTTGAAATTTGCAATTTGATAAATTACAAGGTCCTCAAACACCTACTTCGGACATTTCGGAATTTTGTAAAATTACAAAACACCTATTCTGTTTGGGAATTTGGTAATATATCAAATGCCTTAAATAAATTACAGAAAAGATTTCGGGAATTTTGTATCATTACAAAATTCTTCATATATTTCCAGAAAATCCTTAAGGAATTTGATCATATAGCAAAAGATTAAATATTATAAAGACATTTGTTATATAGTTTTTAATGTTATTTTAATATTTCGTAAACTATCAAGTCTAAATGTTCTAGGCTTGTTGATTTACGTCAAATCAATAATTTATCATTTTTTTTATCAGTAATGAAATACGTTTATACATGCAACAAACATATTTGAATATTTATTATATAACACTGTTTTATATTCTAATTTCCCTACGCAGACCTGCAATTATTTGGTGATGTGAGAATTAAAATATAGTTATTGTAGTTAGGTGGAATCGTTATAGCAATTCAATTGACAAATATTATCGTTGATACGCATAATAAAATGCCGCATAAACTGTTAATAAAAAACAAATAGTGATTTATTGACAAACTCAAAATTATCCATATAAATCAACTGACTTTATGTTACTACAAAATGACGTGGAATATAAAATAGTACGACTTTATTTTGTTATAGATTGTTCAATAAAAAGTTGTACCATTTTATACGAATTTATTTATTTTTGATTGCCACAGCGATCATCACAATTGATTAAAAAGGAAGCAAGGTTGATTTAACTGCGTAAAAATTGGACAATTTTGTTCTGTTGTATTTTTAAAATTGACACTGCATTGATAATTTGCTATATTTAGATTTTTTTATGCGAAAATGAATCATTGTCGATATACATCATGTTAATTGGCGATGAACAGGAAAAAACTGAAAAGTTAGTTAAATTTCAAAGTTCAAATTTTGTCATAAACATACGCCTTATTAAAACTGATAGTAGAACTTACAAACACAAGTATCATAAATAATTATTAGATAATTAGAATAAAACACATAATTTAAACGATTGTATTTACTGTATTTATCTGATTAATCTTTATAAGTATTTAACTCTTTAGTTTTAATCTTTAAAAAAATAAATACACGATTGTGTATGTACGGAAAATTGGTTTAAATAAAAACGCATAAACCATAAAAAAACGCAACCATTCAACCATAGTTTGCTTTGAAAATAGCATGTTCAAGCCTATACAGAGTTCTAGTGATACAACGCTTACTACTAGACAGATTAGAAGATTTTGAATTAATATATTATTATATTGAATTACTAGAAAAAAAGGCTATGAACAATTTAACGGATGAAACAACTTCTTGTAACATGCAGAATTCAAAGTTACTAAGATATCCTAGAATAAAAGAACTGAAAAGTTGTGATCCCCACATATTTATAATACACACACACACACACACACACACACACACACACACACACATATATATATATAACTTTATATTGATATGGATATGGCATAAAATAATTTTTCAAATATGCAACGAAAATACTTTTATTGCAATTTAATATCTCAATACGTACTGTACTAGAATAGAAATTGTTTCAGAAACGATCATTTTAATTTGTATCACAATGAACCGGATACTATGTCAAGGAGAAAATAATATGACTGGTTTCCAGTTACAAGATAGCTGATTAAATAGAACTAACTACAAGGTCCCTGACTAGGTGAATCTAAAATACGCCTTAATTCTAATAACAAGATAGCTGATTAAATACTTTAGTACGTCAAGGGGTACCTGACTAGGAGAATGTAAATATGCCTGGTTTCCAGTGACAAGATAGCTGCTTGAAAACACTTTCGTATGTCAACTGGTACCTGACTTGGAGAATGTAAATATGCCTGGTTTCCAGTGAAAATATAGCTAATTAAAAACAATTTGATATAGCAAAAGGTACCTGACTTGGAGAATGTAAATATGCTTGGTTTCCAGTGACATTATAGCTAATTAAAAATAATTTTATATGCAAGGGGTGTCTGATCAGGGGACTTTTAATATGGCCGGTTTCCAATAACAAAAGTTGCTAAGTCAAGGTGCGTTGGTTAGACAAGGGGTACCAGTCACAGAAAACGTAAATATGATTGGTTTCCTCTCATGAAATAAAAAGACAGTAAGGTTAAGCCATTTTATGATAAATATGCATGTTCCAATCTTACAAAAATAAATCAAGAAAATTAGTGGAAAAACAAATCCAGATTCTCTCAGCCAAATGACATACGTTTTCAACACTTACGAAAAGAGATTCTTCTTTTTGTCACGCTTTATTAGTTGCGGCGATTGGTAAATAGTAGAATGATCCCTCTTTTTAACAATTAAGACTGATAAAACAATCTATTTTTGCTCCATTCACTCATCGCACTTATCTAATATCTAATGATTCATGCGTTAAGCAAGGATTTGGAATAACAAGATTCATGGTGTTTACATCCAATTCACGAGTTATATCGAAGCCGCCAATTTTTTTGCATAGTGCATCGAACCAATCGTAGAAAACCACCTTCCTTCCAACTAGTGACCTGACAAACTGTCACATACAAGGATCTGTCTCGAGTAGGATACTTGGTCACTATCTCCCCTAAATCATTCTGTCGGTTCATTGTGACGTTTCATGTCTTTTAAACATTGTCAGGACTCCATTACTTATTATTTATTTATTTATTATGTTTTGAAAATAACGGTTGACAAGTAGATTTTCTTGAAATTATTCGTTGGTATATTAAAGCAATAATATTGCCTTAATAATGGCTTACATTCATGTAAGTTAAACCCTGACCAATATTGTGATTAGGAATGATTTTGAAAAGTGAAAGTATATTTATATTTGCGTTTAATGTTGTAAGAAGATGCAATTGCAGCAAACTTATATAAATATATAACACAAATACCTGTTAAATTATGATGTACCGGATTTGCACATTTTAGAAAATCATTAATCTTCAGTGACACTAGCGGCCGAAAAGTTTGATAGACACAAAACATAAGCCAAACAGTTAAAAATTTCTTAATTTAGAGTTCCAAAATTAAAACCAATTTCAATATTGGCAAATATTTTCTTACTTATACTACTCTCGCGAAATTACGCGAAAATAAAAGGACCACGAAATTTTCCAATTACAGCAATCTTATTTTATTACCAGTATTTCATTAAAAACTAAATATATTGGTTACATTATAGAATCGAGTTTGAATAAGCTCATCATCAATTTGTCATTAAATGCTATGTTCCACCACGGTTTGGTAATTGCATGACCTGTCTGTCATCTCGTCAACATCGGTTGTCCTCACTTAGAAAATTATCCGTATTAATTGTGTGGATATGTCCGATTTTAAACAGATAAATGTCCATTTTCTTCCTAATTTACATCAGAAAGCGTTTCCTTGTCCAAGTAATACAGCTTCTGTGATATGTGTCAATTAATCTGCTAAAGATCCGTCGTCTTGACATCGGGCTGATAGCACTCGAAAGGAGATACGAAGGTTTCCAATCTAGATCTATGAATTGATGGATTGTTTGATAATTTATTAATTTATCTTTATAATTTTTTTTTAATTTATTTTTATTATTTATTTATTTCTAAATATTTATCTTTATTTATTTATTTATTTGTCTTTTTACTTGTTTGTTTATAAATTTATCAGATGTTTTTTACGTCCTGTTTTATTCACGATTTCGTCACTTTTATATTCGGTTTAAACAAGGATTAAGTAATATAATAACATTTAAATTGAGCCTCAACAAAAATTAAGTGAAATATATTTTTGGAATTTGAAATATTCGTTAAATCCGTAACCAGACAGTCCTACATGCGCTTCGCGGGTTCAAAGTTTATAGATGTCGAAAATTAAGTACATAAATATATAATAATGTTTGTGCATATAAATTGAGACTTATATCGTAAAATTCCACGATACTAAATACTGCTTAAAAGAGGGTGTTACAGGATTAAGTAATCACAAACGGACCTTGTAACCACGTTTACATTACATATGTGTATACCGCTTTCTCTTCTCCCTCCTCCTCTCGTCGGCTCGGCATCTATCTATTGATTAAAACATGAGACAATAAAACAAGCATTAACGCCAAATATCTAACAAGCATGAAAATTTGATAATAAATTCTGTTAATTTCTAAATTTTTATCTAGAGTAGCAAAGTTTAAGGGGTCCCTAGAGGGGATGATTTATCGATGAACAATTTAAGAAATCCCTTTTGAGCCGAACAATATCTACAACAGTTCGATACCTTAGCGTCGGATTGTTACTATGGATATTAAATAAGGTTAATGAGATATTTAGTTTTCTTTTTAACATTTCCCATTAGAACGTAAATTGTTGTAAGTTTAGGATATAACGGTTACCTTGGTGATTTATTTGTTTGACTGTTAATAAATGTAAGGAAGCGTGAAAACATTGTAAAATCTAATGGACGTGAGAATTGAGAACCTTGAGGCTGTTTCGCTTAACATTAAACTAGATAACGTTTTAATAATATATGTTGCGATGTTTTACGACCCAGATAAGATTGCTTCACTTATATCAAGCCGCAAATTCCTGCATGGGAAAGGAAGCTGAAATACCTGATACATCTGGCAAGTGATTGGTTGATTTGATGCGATTTTACGTCCAAGTAAAGAAAATTTCACTTATATTAAGACGTCACCAACTATAGATGAATGTATATGCAGGGAGGGTTCTTTAACGTGCCACGCCTGCCGTGACAGGGATCGGTTTTTAAGGTCTCCTCCGAAGTACTCCTTGACTTCATTTCTAAATGCCGAGTGCTTAGCGAAAAAAAAACAGTTACTTCTGATTACTAATTTTCAAGTCTTGGCCAGACTCGACCGTGAATCGAACCCTGAAAGAATTCACTGACAAATGTTTCTCCTATGCATCATTTTCTTAAAAAAAATTACAACTTGTAGAAGTTGTAATTTTTTTTAACTCTGGTTGTTGCTTCTCTTTTTAATACGTTCCTTTTAGGCTTCCCTAAGATTAGGAATGGTACATAGTACATAGGTTATTTTAGTTATTCATGACATGGCCAGAAGAATCCATTTTAAATAAGTACACAAGAAAGTCATATTAAGTTCTATCACAAAGTTCTTCACCATTTACAAAAAAGATAATAAGAAGTCATCCTTGATTTAGATTTTAGATTTCTGCATAAAACACAGGCAATTTGAGTGCGCACGTGAAGAGCACGTGCCCAATGTCTTGAAGTGGGGCGTGTTGTTAAACTTATCTCATTTAAATCAAGTATTTAAAAAATACACCCTGTTACTGAGATTTTAGTATGTTCTATGACTTAAGACTAGACTAATGGTTATCATGAAAAACGTTTTAAATATAAAAAGCTCAGTTCTTGTTACACCTCCAATTATCTGTCTGTGAGGCTAAGTTCAAGTCGACAAAGAGGTCGAGTACCAGTGTATAAATTTAATTAAATATGACTTGTGATTTTCAAAATATACAATACATTTTAAGAATAATTCGTGTATGCTTTACTGTTTAGGGTCAATATTGACGGTCATTGTTTAGGGTCACTGCTTAGGGTCACTATTGAGCGTCATTGTTTAGGGTCACTATTGAAGGTCATTGTTTAGGGTCACTATTGATGGTCATTGTTCAAGGTTACTATTGATGGTCATTGTCCAGGGTCATTTTTTATGGTCACAATTAAAGTTCATTGTTTAGGGTCACTATTGAGGGTCATTGTTCAGGGTCACTATTGAGGTCATTGTTTAGGGTCACTGTCAATGGTCATTGTTCAGGGTCACTATTGATGGTCATTGTTCAGGGTCACTATTTATGGTCACAATTAAAGTTCATTGTTTCGGGTCACTATTTATGGTCACAATTGAGGTCATTGTTTAGGGTCACAATTGAAGGTCATTGTTTAGGATCACTATTAAGGGTCACTATTGAGGTCATTGTTTAGGGTCACTATTGATGGTTATTGTTCAGGGTCACTATTGAGGTTCGTTGTTTTGGGTCACTATTGAGGTTCATTGTTTAGGGTCACATCCGCTAATGCAAAACCTGCTGAACGATTCGATGATTGACTTTATATTGTGACACTATTTTTCATTCATAAAAATATCATTTTATTGGGCATTTATTTGATATGGAACGTTTCGCGAAAAACAACGAACGTTGAATTTTTTTTATTTACATATTTGTTACTTTTCGTTCCGTTGGTCATTATATATGTTTTTATTTTTATAAATACTAATAATGCAGTTCTTTTTTGGCTAAAATTAACCGAAAGGTTTGAAGGCATATGTTTATCTTACCTCATAATAATGCGCCAGATAACTCGGTTAAATGCTTAAGACGAGTACAACTAACCAGTTTAGTATGGAGCCAGGCGGCCCTACATGCTTAATGTAACGTAAAGCATTAATGAGTCTTGTACAAATAAGGTAAATATACCGTGTGATTTGATTACACTGGTAATGCTGTAACCGAATGGAGCGTGATTTTACTCAGTGACATGCGAGGACCTAAGGCTAAGATAATGTTTAATGGTTTTAAAGAGAAAAAAAGAATTCTTCGTCTAAGAGCTTGCTTATCGATTATTAAGCAATATTGCTCAATTAAATAAGACTTTGAACAAGGAAGACCCTTATACAGTGTCAAGTCTAGTGTACTGTTCACAACCCCCCCCCCCCACATAGTTACCTCCGCTGTTTTCATGAAGGTGACAAAGGCTGGTCGGTTTCGGCACAAGTTTGAAAATCACAGAAACGATGCGATCTTTTGTCCACAGAAAGTTAGAAAGTAGAATAGTTTATTTCTGCAGTTGTGTCCTAACATGATAAGATTGGCGATGGAATAGATAATGTACACAAATATTGGGTATATTTGAATTTCAATTTCCATCAGGAATATCAAGAATTTTTTTTATAATTTTATATATAAATACAACGTGCATATCTAGCTTTTGCCAACTAATTAAGTGAAATACATTCATCTGTTGACTTCAACAACTATCTATTCACATATTTTTGAAGATGCAGTATATCCATCAGGAATATCAAAACTTTTTTATAATTTTATTTACAAATATATCTACCTTTGTCAATTAAGTAAGTAAAATACATATATTTTATACAATAATCAATAATGAATTTTATTATTATTTGTTGATTTCAACAACTATTTATGCACATATTTTGGAGTTACAGTATATATTAAAAATATACAGGATTAAATTTCTTATAAATGATCAAATTCGGATATTATCCTATTTGATTCTGTCATGTGAAGAAGTTCCTTTAACAAATATAACAATGGGTATAACTTGGTTTGAGAGTTTATTTGACTATTGTGTTGAATTTGGTTTCGAGAGTATGCTACGTCTCCTCTTGTTTTGTGTCACAATGACAAGTAAATTGAAAAGGACGTTCGGAACATCCTTTCTGATGTGTTTTACCGTATTGATTGGCATGACTTATTAAGTCTATTCTAACAGTTAACTGACACAAAGGTCACAGCTTACAGAACTCTATCAGACATTCTCTAACTACAGTAATACAACAAAATGTCAACCTTTGTCAGACAAACAATTTAAATTGGCATAACAGAATCCATGGTAACAGAACACGACAAATGGACACGTTTGACAAGAAAAATCATCGCTATTAATTCAGTTTTAAGATCGAAAAATGCATAGAAAAAAGAACAGTTTAAAAACATATCAATCATCATAGAGAAAAACATACAGGAAAATCAATCGTACCGGAACAAAATATATACAAAAATAGACTGATGCCGGCCGTGATAACAATCATGTTAACTTTGTATAATATTAAGGTCAAGTATTTGGGGGAGTTTAGTTTTTCGTCTTGTGTACTGCTTTTGTCTGCATTTACATATCGTGTACTTATTTTTTTTAATTTTTTTTTTATGTTTTTCTATTAAAAGTTTTGGTTGTATAATGTATTGTAATGTATTGTAATGTATTGTATTATTTTTACTACATTTTAATTGTATTATTTTTTATTGTTTTATATAAATTTTTATTGTATTGTATATATCGTGTTGTATTATTTTGCATTGTATTGTATTTGCATTGTATTATATTGTGTTGTGTTGTATTGTATTGCATTGTATTGTACTAGCTTTCTGCAAATTTGCTATGCCAATTAAACAAAGTAATTTTTTGCAGCCACCACTAAAAATTTTATAACCCAAGTTTTATTGGAACTTTTTATCTAGTTAGTATATATAAACCAGACAAGGAACTGCAGAATCTCTGATAATATATAATGACCGCAAAAACCCACTGACATTCTGACATCTGAACACTGTATTGGATTATCTATGGGGTAGCTCCTAGAGTATTTTGGCAACCTTAGTATAATTTCTTTTTAAAAAAACCTATTCATTTTTCATTTTCAATATTTGGTTCAATTAAATGACAGTATAACAAGATTACAATACACCAAACATACATGATATAATATATCCTTTCCATTTTAATCCATGTGTTATATCACGCGAATGAATTGATTAGCGGCTGTAAGACGCACTTCCGGTCATTTATACATCCGCTTACGGGTAAAGAACGCCCTAAACAATGTGAATTATATATATATTAAATCATCAAGTACGTAGAATTTTCTAGTAAGTAATTACAATACATTTCCAAGTCTTATACTGTATCAATTATACCTCAGCAACCAGCTCACGGCCGGTCGTGTATTACCGTCTGACATGTGGTATTATATTATTAAAGGTTATATGAATCCAATCTTAAGTTATGATAATCACTAATTTCTCGTTTAAAGAACAAGCATAATTATTAATACATGTAATAATAATAATTCACAAAAGGGCTAGGTATCGTCTAATTGCTTACTATTGAAAACGCGTACAAGCATACATACTGTTCGACTAATCGAGTCGGAGATAAAATGTTTATATAACTAACAAAGCTTTTTTAAAATCAATATTGATATTTCTTTTGATGGTAAGCAAACTTTTTGTCATATCTCCAAAAAAATCCCTTTTCATTTTAAATAAATTTGAATTTTTTTTCTGCATATTTAAATTTCAGCTTCAAACTTGTAAAGTTAGTAATGACAATTGCTGATTATTTATTTATTTAAATTTTTTGTCCTACTTGACTTTTTCTATCAGTTTACGTATGCACGAATTTAATTTAGATTAATCAATCCCTATGGATAAAATGTTGATATATTTTCGCACCTACAAAATGTTAAAAAATACTAGATGATGTATGCTTATATGTTCACAGCATTTTGAATATCCCTTACTCAGCATAATTTAAATTCTATATTTATTGTATAGGAAATCCATATACGAACGAAATAGTTTAAATTCAAAGACATACACAGCACTTGTTGAATATAACGAGGAGTGGTCTTATACAGCTGCTCACTCTATAAATCAGGGAATTAATTATGTGAAGTTCTCATCGTGAAACGTACTGAAAATCAATTTTAATATCAATATATTCATTATTAATTTGTGAGAAATGCTTATTCACATGTAGAATTTATCTGGTAAAGGACAAGGATGAATATATTGATGATTCTAGATATAACTAAAAGAATTATTTAAGATCTATCGGATCAATAGAATTATCTTAATCTGCCGTCATGTTATTCACGTTATGTCAATTTCTTAAATCCATATTTAAAAAAAATCTTCAAGATTATTGGTTCTTTTTTTTTTGCAAACATGTTTTTTTTTTTACTAAAAAATAAAATAAAATAAATAAATAATTGTATAATAAATAAACAAGGAAATAAATAAATAATAAATAATAATAATAAAATAGATAAGTAAATAAATAATTAAAAAAATTAGGGGTCTCTGGATAAAAAGGGAATTTCAATAAATGGATATTTTCATCTGTATGAAATGCTTGTAGTTGAAGTCAGAGTAACTTATATTAATACTCAAACAAAATAATAAAACATTACGATTCGAAAAAAGCTCTTGAAGACAATGGTTTTTAGGGACGTATATCTTAAGGCTGCGTATTGTAGAGCACCTAGTATATGATTACATGTGGACATTGTTTAGCATGTCTATACTGGGGTTTTGTTGACAAATTTAAACTTAGGTTTTGTCACATGTTTATAATTGGTTTGTGTTCACATATTTATAAATGGTTTGTGTTCACATGTTTATAATTGGTTTGTGTTCACGTGTTTATAATTGGTTTGTGTTAACATGTTTATAATTGGTTTGTGTTAATATGTTTATATTTGGTTTATGTTCACGTGTTTATATTTGGTTTGTGTTCACGTGTTTATTCTTGGTTTGTGTTCACGTGATTATTCTTGGTTTGTGTTCCCGTGTTTATTCTTGGTTTGTGTTCACGTGTTTATTCTTGGTTTGTGTTCACATGTTTATACTTGGTTTGTGTTCACGTGTTTATAATTGGTTTGTGTTAACATGTTTACATTTGGTTTGTGTTCACGTGTTTACATTTGGTTTGTGTTCACGTGTTTATATTTGGTTTGTGTTCACGTGTTTATATTTGGTTTGTGTTCACGTGTTTATATTTGGTTTGTGTTCACGTGTTTATAATTGGTTTTTGTTCACGTGTTTATAATTGTTTTGTGTTCCGTGTTTATTCTTGGTTTGTGTTCACGTGTTTATTCTTGGATTTCGTGAACAAGTTTATGCTTGGTGTGTTCTCACGTATAAGCATGAATTTTGAATTGTGTTCTCACTTTTAAGCACGAATCTTAGATTATATTCACAAGTTAATATTTGAATTGAGTAGGGCTTTGTTTTAACTTGTTTGTACTTGGATTGTGTTTAGACGCTAACACTTTAGCGCTTTTCACTACTTTAATTGTGCACAAACGTTTTCCCTTAGATTGGGTTCACACGTTTATGCATAATCCTTGAATTGCGTTACACTTTGTTTTCACTCGTCAATACTTAATACTTGGATTATGTGCACGCTAACACTTAAGCGATGTTCCCTATTTAATTGTGCACAAACGTTTTTACTTAGATTAGGTTCACACGTTTATGCAAAATCCTTGAATTGCGTTACACTTTGTTTTCACTCGTAATACTTGAATTATGTGCACAGCTAACACTTAAGCGATGTTCACTATTTGATTGTGTACAAACGTGCTTACTTTTATTATGTTCACACAATTACAAGTAAAGATTGTCATCTTCTGATAAGATTCAGTATACAAAATGGTTTTAATGTTAGCAGTAGAAGGTCGTAATTATCGATTTTTCTTCACGCGTTCTTACATGTCAAAAGTATAATATTTACAATGCAAAAATTCATTCATATAATATTAGTAAAATGGATTCTAACATGCGAAGATCTCACTTTGAATGTCACATTTATAAAGGCATATTTTACATCATAATTTTTTTTCGTTTATTTGGCTGATTTTATTATGCTTGCCAGGCATTAATACAGGTACAAGTAATTTTTAGTTGAAAAACCGTGTAATTTACAACAAACGAAAAAGGACAAGATAAATAAATAAAAAAAAAAAAATAAATAACATAACATAACATAACATAACATAACATAACATAACACTGATTTTAAAACTCAAGACCCTTAGGGCACTGGGATTAATGAAAATGTCATATATCATTTTTAAATTTCGTCATGAAAAACATCAAAAATGATAAATGGCATTAGCACAACGTCCAGTAATGTTATGTCCTTCAGATGAACCACTTCGTTCAAATTACAAATTGATTGTGTAAATATAGAATGTAATGGAGTGGAGTAAAGTTGTTTTACGCCAAAGTCAAGATTTTGTTATTTAAATCGAGGCAGATATCTCACAAACGATCTGGAAGAGTGGAAGTCTGTAGTGAGAGGCGTACAGATCCCGGATTTAATTGTATGAGGTGATTGGCTAAGTACACGAATATATACCAATCAAAAAACGTACTATAAATTGCTATGCCATATATGCACATTTCGGAAAATCATTCATCAGTGACCCTAGGGGCCAAAAAGTTTCATAAATAAAAAAAAACATAAGCCAAGCAATTGAAAATTAATAAATCCAAAGTTCCAAAATTATATGTATCCAAATCCAGCTAATGAATGCGTTGCGACCAATCCAAAAGTTTGAAGTTTCAAAACAATACTCATTTATTTTACAACTGGATTTTATTATTTTTTGATGTCTCACTCAGGGACATAAAACACAGTCTGACAGGGTTTGTATTCGTTACCCTCCAGTCATTGTGACCATGGCTTTAAACGCTTTAAACACTATGCCCCCGCAAAAAAACATGGGCCTAAAAACATGAGGATACAAATGAAAATAAGAAATTAAAAACAAATTGAAAACATAAATGAAATACTATTTCAGAAAGTAAGGAAAACGTGATAAGTTCTGAAAGCATAAACAAAATATTTTATCAGAAACAAAAGAAAAAACGGTCTGAATACATAAACAAAATACTCCATCAGAAATGAAAAGAAAACAAGATATTTGTAATATAACAGTTTCCTTAATAAGAACAATTAAAACCATTATATATTGCTTCCATTTGTTCATCATTGCAAAGAGAAAAAGATTGAGAAAAAAAGAAAAAGTCAAAGGTACACATGATGTGATATATATATATATATATATATATATATATATATATATATATATATATATATATATATATATATATATATATATATGATATAGTTAGACTACATTGTCATTGTGGAAAAAATTGTTTGGTGTGGGTGTTGTGGTTGGAATTAAGATATCCTGCTTGATTTAACTTCAATAGACTTGGCATTTAACAGATAATGCTAAGAGTTTTTCTGAATTTTTTTTATTTTTAAAAAATTTTCAGGGAATTAATGTTATATAAGTTTTTTGATACAAATTTAATTAGGAATTTATACGATTTTTTTGTTCTCCTTGTTTTTAATGTTAACAAACTAATAAATAAATAAATACTATGTTTCTATCCACATTGGTAAAATGTAAAAAATCATCGTAGCTTTTGGTAGAATTTTGGATTCAAAATTCAAAAATAAACTAAAAGATAGTTGTACCCCGTCCCCGGTAAGTTGATATGATAAACTAAACAACATTATTCATATTAACACATGTTTATGAATAAGTCGAGTTGAGTAATGGTGTTTAACGTTCCAGCAAGAAAATTTCACTTTTATCGAGATGTCGCAAACTATAGGCGAAAGTGCAAATATTTTGCGCTGACTGCATTAAACTGCAGTGTTCTTTATCGTGCAACGCCTAACGTGACAAGGGGCCTCGTCTTATCCGAAAGAACCGTGACTTTCAATTCGTAATGCCGAGTGCTTAGCGAAAGAACAGTCACTACCCACTTTCAAGTCTTGGGTCAGACCCGGTCGGGGTTTGAACCCACGATCCCCCACTTACGGAGCGTGCACTCTTCCAACTGAGCTACAGTAGTGGTTGTTTATGAATCAAATACAGGTTTTAAATCAAAACAATATGACATGAAGAATATTACGGTTTTACTTGTTTTTTTCTCCAAGTGATACAAGTGTTGTTTTACTTAATACTTTAAAATTACAAAAATTATAACGCACATCTATCAACGTCAGGATTTTTTCTCAGAAGCGATTTAAAGCATAATTATACATAATACCAATCTTCTGAAATCAATGTGCGTTATTTCAAAGATTTAAATGATTTCAATTGATATTCATACTGATTATGTAAACTATGTACTGAAACATTCAACTCGTTGTATTATGCCTCGGTTCCAAAGGTTTTTAACCTTCCAAGTACATAATTCGGTGCCAATCAGTTTACTTGTCTAAGTGGGTGGTTTTCTCAACAACCGGTCGCCTCGATATAAGTAAATGAATTTTAACATGGGCGTAAATCACTAAAAATAACAAGTCCATATTTTGCAGGGTAATTAATTTACTTTTTTTTAGGCATTGCTTCCCTTAACTGATTAAATACTCGTGTTATAAACAATCTTACTGCCCTGACGACTAGTAGCTACATTCATTTAGCATCAGCACGCGCAGCTCAGTAGAAACAGATCGTGAGGTCACTAGGTCAAGTTGAGAATGTAAACATTCACGTACTAATTCAGATGTTCAACAAGTCTCAACAACCTCTGAATTCTTCGCTTTAGTTTTCCTGACTATTGATCCAGTCTATTGCATAATATATTTAGAAAATTTAAGGTTCCAATTAATTAAATTTTCCGAGAGAAAACGCATTAGACAGTATATACAATATTAGAATTATTAGTATATTACACCAGTTGCTTTTTCACACATTCTTAAGTTTTGTTGTTTTCGTGGATATCCTGACGAATTTACATGTTAAAGAAACCATATATATATATATATATATATATATATATATATATATATATATATATATATATATATATCGCATATGAAATAATAACCACAAACCATCAATTAACTACCAAACCAATTTCTTAACATAAATGATTTCACAGTTCTAGACTCTATTCAAATTTAAATTACTTTCAGCAGTCAGTTAACTTCTGAATGTGTAAGAAACCGATCATCATATATAGAGTAGATCAAGCAAGTGAAATTAATATCATTCTATCAAAAACTTATTCTTTTCTGGTATATGAAAACATAAATTAATAACACAACTATATCTTGTCGGTATCTTTAAATTAGCTTGTTAATTCCGTTAGAAAAGCATTACTAGTTTATTCATTCCAATAAAGGAAGCACTTGGGGATATAATTACTTTTGGAAAAAAATTATCTTGCAGAAAAAATCGTTGTTACAGAATTTCCATACACAAGAGAATATTTAAAAAATATAATTAAAAAATTGTTAAGTGATAGCATTATTCTAAAATATGTTATTACATTGAACATTTTATATTAATTTTTAAATACCAATTAGCTTAATCACCCATAAACGTGTTAATCCAATACATGCATGTTAAGCTACATGTGTCATTACTAAAAAGAAACATCGCAAACTATGGAGAGAATGAAGACTTTTTTTACATTTATCTGTAATATCTGATGTCTACGTCATGAACATTTTACTTCATTCGAGACGTCATCAACTACAGATGAATTTCAGATAAATGAGGACTTTTTCACATTTATTTGAAACAAAAGATTTTAAGCGTGTATAAACTGTTCTTGACACTGAGTTTTTTTTACAACTGCTACCTTTGCAATTTTAAAAAAAAACTTTCATGTTCAACAATTGTAGCTTATTTCATTTAAATTCGATAACACAAAATAAAGCTGATCTGTTTGTTTACTACATTGTAAACAACTTAAATCATCTCCTAAATTATGACATTATAAGCATCTTGATGCACACAGTGCAGATTTGAACATTAATATTCTGACTGACTGCTACACACATCAACCGGAAGTGACAAATCTAATGTTCAAAACCGGAATGAACCAGTATGGCAAACACTTAATAATACAATCTCGAAGCTCAACATTAGGTACACGCCAGCTGTCAGAGAGAATTTCCATTTATGAATATACAAAATTGAGCTGCAGATATTGTTTATATGCTATATTTTATAAACCACCTTTCGAATGTATTATTCATAAACATTCAAAAAAGTGTGTGTGATACATAAGCAATGAGCACATAAAGCAGCGTCTTTTCTGAAATGTTTTAAAAGTATTGTTACGTATATTTACGATAAATTTTCTCAAAATAAGTTTTCCTTTTAGATGTCAAACCAAAGATCATTCTGTCAGTTCAAACAGACATGATAAACATCAAATCTGAGTTGAAGTCATTAAGTCTAAATATAATAAACTACACATATTTTTTATCAAACGATTATTCTCCGAGTCTCTCTCTCTCTCTCTCTCTCTCTCTCTCTCTCTCTCTCTCTCTCTCTCTCTCTCTCCTATCCGTTCATATTAGCCGTGGTCGTCTGGTCCACGGCGTTTCCAATCAGCTATACTTACATTCCTTAAGTTCAATATAAAAAGAAACTTATCAGGTCTCTTGCAAAAGTTTGCAGGCTTCTGGTTTTCAATCTCATAAAAACAACTGCTTAATATTTTTTAAAGAAAAGACTGGGACGTTAAACACCATTACTCAACTCTATTACTTTTTGCATAATTTATATAGTTGGAATATAAAGCATATTGGAATAAAATAAAAAGAGAATTACAAAAGACTATAAACAAAGTACTTAAGTGCACTAGTGATATTCTGTCTAAATAAACTGGTGATATAGATAATAACTAGGTACTGACTGTATTACTAAGTGAAATGTAATTAGATCTTATCTCTGGTATGTTATCAGGAATTTATACATGGCAGGTGATAAATCTTCATGTATATGGTTACTTACTTGTTAATGCTGGACGGAGATTCTTCAAGTTGTATGCAATGTGTTTTTACCATGATCAAGTATTTAAAAGAACAGGATGGTCAAAAGTAACAGAATAAAATACAGCACCACGAACACCAGTATTACTTGTAATGGTTAATTTAATGGGGTTTCGGTGTGCTAAGGGCAATGTACAGGGAGGGTTCTTTAGCAGTGCCATGCCTGCCGTGACACGAGTCATCGGTTTTCAAGGTCTCATCCCAAGAACCCCGTGACTTTCATTTCCAAATGTCGAGTGTTTGGCGAAAGAACAGTCAATACTACTTTTAAAGTCTTGATCAGGCACCTCCCACATATAAAGCGAGCATTCTACTAACTAATCTACCCTAGTCGTAACACCAGTAATGATTTTCATAGTGTGTTATTTCCAGAATGAACCGATGGTGCTGCATAACGCATTATTATTTAGTAAATTGTTCATCTTGCAAATCAAGGCTGAATAATAAAACTAATTGTTTTAAAAATGTAGACATGGATGATAAACTGGAAATGGATGATAATGCCTAAACACCAATCATCTCTGGTAAGATGGCGATCAAAGCTTTGACAACAGATGGAAGGAACATTTCATAAGTTCTTGAACTGCATCGTTTTTTATTTTCTTGCTAATATTTTATCAGATGGCAGTCAAAAGACGGGGATTTATATTATCAGCTATAATAAGAGTGTTGGTTCATGCCCTATTGCCATGGATATACATATAGAGGGTTGTAAAAAGGTGATGTTTTTGACCAGTTGTATTTTCTCCAATTGTTTAGATAGTTTTAATGTTAGCTAGTCACTTTCTACAACCATCATAATGTACAAAATACTATAAGAAGATAAAAGGAACTTGACCTTTGCTAAATGGAAAATTTGTTAAATTTAGATGTTTATAAAATCATTCCAAGTTCTTTATTGCCTGTGAAAATGTTCATATAGATGTACCTAGATGGTTAATAAAATCAAAAACCTTTTGTACGGAGATAGTCCCGACATTCTTTGAATTAATTTTATAAGAATTGAATTTCACTTTTTACGTTGTTATCGGGGTGTAACAACGTGAAAATTATTACAAATTGTGTAAAACTGCGTAGCGTAGCGAAAGTTGTTCGGTAGAAAACGTTGTTATTGGAAAATAACAACGTTATTTGACGGGAAAACGACCAATGAAATTGCTCTAAATCGTGTAACAACGTGAAGTTTGTAATTATACGACGTTATCAACATACCTATGGAACAAGTGGTGCTTCTTAATTAGTGAGTTTGTAACCAAACATACTACAAATCATCCTTTGTCATTAGTTTGTGTTAAACATGTACTAGATATTCAAGGACAAAATGTATTGATGAATTTATCTTATACATTCGTTTGACACATTGTATAAAACAAGTGATTATTGTAAAATATTTAATGGAACTAGCAATTCATTATAGAGAACAAGAAGTTAGTCTTATATATATATATACAAAACAAAAAAAAAAAAAAAAAAAAAAAAAAAAAAAAAAACAGTTTCAGACATTTTTTTATCATATATGTCAAACTCTTATTTAACCATACATATAAAAATGGTACATGTAAAAAGTCTAAATTTAGCACATTAGCAATAAAATCAAAAACTATTAATCATTGATTTTGATTTCCTTGTAATGTTTGGGGTGAGGGTTGGATTAGGGGTTGCACTTACTATAACCTAGTAAATATTCTTGAATCTTAAATACTTAATATCACAAATTATAGTACAATAAGCTAAGAAAAAATACATTATTTTCGTTTGAAATTACGTGGTTTTTGTTTTTTTTTAATTTTTTTTTGAATTTATTTATTTATTTATTTTTATTTTTATTTATTTATTTTTTGTAGTAAATGTAATTTTATGCTGCTAATTTGTAAAAAAAATTACTATTTATCAAAAATAAAAAAATAAATAAAAATAATAATATAAAAAAATAAAAATTAAAAAAAAAGAGTTTCAGACATTTTTTTATCAGGCCTCACGATGGACTCATAACACATAGAAAATCCTTCAAAAAATTACACTAATAAACAATACAGTTTAATAGGTACGAATGTACTAACGTGACATCCTTCCGTGATCGTATGTGATAAAATTCCAAAGATCACGCGTTTCGTTTTATCACTCGTAGATGAGCAAGCAATTTACATATTTTAGTATAATTTGCCTTGACGCTATAATCTACAACTTCGTGATAGACTTATGAATGAGTCTGAACTATTTCTCAAAGCAAGAAATTAAAACAAATGATATTAAGACATAAATATAATAATAATTTACATTTATTTACACGTGCCTAAGACTACGTAGTCATAAAACTTTTTTCTCATCCATCTGGTTGTAAACAACGAAGTTACGAATGTAGCGTAAAACGCTCTGTAGTTTTTCATTGATTTTGATCAAAATTTCATGCTTTCCAAATTGTCGTCATAAAGAAAAAAAAAATAAAAACAATAAAAAATAATAAAATCCAACAAAAATTGAGATTCAAGACAAAAACACAACAAGTATTAAGACAAATGGTTATAAAAAAACGAAATCCAATGATAAAAAGCACACATCACTTTAATTACTGTTATATGTCGATGTCGTCTTCGTTGGCGGCGGCGGCGATAATGTCTCGACTGATTTTCTTATAAACATACTTACTATGTATAAAATCAATGAAGATCAGTTAAGCAGTAATGCCGTATTTACAGAACATTAGCTGGATTCTATAATCTTTTATTTCCTGTGACTGTCTTTGTTAGCAGTTCGGATCAGGCAGTTGGCGGGTTTTAGAATAAAATAATTGGTTTCAGAATGTTTCATTCTTTGTTAAAAAGGTGTATACCAATTCATTGTAAACATTGATGATAATATAGATTTACAGTTGAAAAATCTACCTAGACTGAAAATAAACATAAGCAAATATAAACTGTAAGGTATGAACTGAAAATAGCAAATGTATGAGAAAACTGATAAATACAGTCTGAATATAGCCATAGCACGAGAGATCTGAAAAATATAGAATGTAATTAGCCAATGTACAAATGTAAGGTATGAACTGATAAATGGCCGAATTATAAGAAAAAACTAACCACAGCTTGAAAATAGTCATAGCACAAGGAATAAAAAGTATGAACTGAAAATTGCCATTGTACGAGAAAACTGAAAAACACAATTTGAAAATATACATAGCACATGGAATCTGAATGGTATGATATGAAAATTGTCAAAGTATGAGAAACCTGAAAAACACAGTTTAAAAAATACACACAGCACTTGAAATCTGAAAGATATGGACTGAAAATTTCAAATGTATGTGAAAACTGAAAACACGGTCTGAATATAGCCGTAACACAAGAGATCTGAAAAATAGCTAGTGGAAAAAGAAACTGTAAGCTATGATCTGAAAAGTGGCAAATGCATGAAAAAACTGAAAACAGTACTAAAAACACAGTTTGAAAATATCCATAGTAGTAGGAACCTGAAAAGTATGAACTGAAAGATGCCAGTGTATGAGAAAACTGAAAAACACAGTCTGAATATAGCCATAGCCCAAGGGATTTGAAAAATTATGAATGTAAAAAGCCAAAGTATAAAATGAAATGAAAAGTGGCAAATGCATGAGAAAACTGAAAAACACAGTTTGAAAGTAGCACAAGGAAACCACGTTTTAAAATACATGGTCTTGAAAAAGAAACGACAACCATTCTGAAAAAATGTCACAGCAACCAATTTAAACGTGAACTGAAAACTCATACAGCAAACAATGAATGAAAAATGGAATCAAATGATAGAAGAACCAATCTGAAAAAAAGACGTTTAAAAAACACAATACTGAAAAAAATGCGACAGCCAAATCTGAAAACATGGATATTGTACTAGGAAAAAGCAAAGAAAAAAATGAAATGCTGAATCTGTGATGACTGAATATTTAAAGCTTAAACGCCTGACCTTGGATCGGCACTCTATATAATTACAAACCGTCAAACAGTTGATTAAATGGTTAGGGCGACATAAACCTCTGGAACTATTTTACAACCATCTATTTTACCTAAATAAGAACAGCAAAAAACCCGGTATTCATTACACTAAAACACTGTTAATATTACTTGTACCAGTCTGATGTCACTGACAGCCTGGAAATAATCTACCAACATTTCTGGTCCTTCTTTCCTATCCTTCCAACCAATGTTATGCGTCGTAGAGCACAATATGGAAACAGACTGACAGAGTTCATTTTCGAAAGTGATTGAGTATTCACTTTGCTAAAGAGCGATATCACTGTGAAAATGGAATTCTCTAAAGTCTAAACTGATATCCAAACTCAGATAATTAGTTTCATTAGATTGCTCTCTCTCTCTCTCTCTCTCTCTCTCTCTCTCTCTCTCTCTCTCTCTCTCTCCAAATAACAATGAATTA
The DNA here is from genome assembly GCA_029721355.1 of Tegillarca granosa. Lineage (NCBI taxonomy): Eukaryota > Metazoa > Mollusca > Bivalvia > Arcoida > Arcidae > Tegillarca > Tegillarca granosa. Next base: position 12,928,209 of record CM056602.1, on the reverse strand, counting down.
AATAGTACATCAGAAGTCAGGGATTAAGTGTGAATAAATAACAAACGGTTTTATTTCAATCGTATTACAGATATCGAAAAAACTAAGCTAACAAATTGTACAATTACATTACGTGTAGCCTCTAGCAAAAATCGATCTAATTATATCCACTTTAGCTGCATTGGTTATGTTTTTATCATCAGTGTCACATTGAATTGGTACATAGTTCTAACGAAGGATGAAATCTTAGCTTTAATTGTTATTGACCTACAGGAGAGAGAGAGAGAGAGAGAGAGAGGAGAGAGAGAGAGAGAGAGAGAGAGCTTAAAATCCTCTCTCTCTCTCTCTCTCTCTCTCTCTCTCTCTCTCTCTCTCTCTCTCTCTCTCTCTCTCTCTCTCTCTCTCTCATTGAACAAAATTTAAAATAAGGAAAAACTTGAATGATGACTTCATATCGCATCTAATTTTATGGAAATATGAAAAAATTACAGAATTACTCTTTTAACTGGTTTCAAGCAAAAACAATATTACCGTGTTTAAGATTTTTGATTAACAGATTGGACAAACATCTCCAATCAAACCGGAGTTGTTCAATTGATTTTTTTACTTAAATTAATTATTTATCTATTTTTGTTTATTCATTTACTTATATATATTATTTATTTATTTATTTTTTTTTTTTATTTATTTTTAATATTTTTTATTTATTTTTAAAATGACTCTTTTATAAAAATTAATTCGACATATGCCAAATTAAGGGAAAAAATTATCAGTCAGGTTATTTTTTTTTAGTTTTTAGCTCAAAAAATTTGTCACAAGTTCAATAACTACGAATAACATTTCTGAATCGCTTCACATAGCAAAAATATCTCATTTCATGAGAAAAATCCATTATTGTCACATGGTGAATCCTTAAATAAAGGCCTGAAATTGATAAATCCGTAAATAATTGGAATAGTTTGAACAATATGAAAAATAAAAAAGATAAAGATTGAAGCACCATTCTCAAACAAAATCTTAAAAATCGATAAAGACAATTTTCTGACGAGAAGCATTAAGTCAACTGAAAGATTACAAGATAATTAACGCCTAATTTGGGGCTAGATTGTTGTGAGTAACGCCTGATTTGGGGCTAGATTGTTGTGAGTAACGCCAGAATTGGAGCCAGAGTATTGTGAGTAACGCCAGATTTGGGGCTAGATTGTTGTGAGTATCGCCAGAATTGGGGCTAGATTGTTGTGAGTAACGCCAGATTGAAGCTAGATTGTTGTGAGTAACGACAGATTGGAGCTTAGATTCTTGTGAGTTAACGCCAGATTGGAGCTAGATTGTTGTGAGTAACGAAAGATTGGGGCTAGATTATTCTGAGTTAGGCCAGATTGGAACTAGATTGTTGTGAGTAACGACAGATTGTAACCAGAGTGTTGCGAGTAACGACAGATTGGAGCTAGATTGTTGTGTGTAACGACGGATTGGAGCTAGATTGTTGTGAGTAACACCAGATTTGGGGCTAGATTAGTGCAAGTTACGCCAGATTGGAACTAGATTGTTGTGATTAACGACAGATTGGAGCCAGAGTGTTGTGAGTAACGACAGATTGGAGTTAGATTGTTATGAGTAATGCCAGATTGGAGCTAGATTGTTGTGAGTAACGACAGATTGGGGCTAGATTATTGTGAGGAACGCAAGATTTGGAGTTCGATGGTGTAAATTACGCCATATTGGGGCTGGAATATTGTGAGTAACACCAGATTTGGGGCTAAATTGTTGTTAGTAACGCCAGATTTTGAGCTAGAGTGTTGTTAGTAACGCCAGATTGGGTTAGATTGTTGTGAGTAACGTAACGCCAGATTTGGAGCTTAATGGATGTAAATTACGCCATATTGTGGCTGGATTGTTGTGAGTAAAACCAGATTTTGGGCTAGATTGTTGTAAAAAAAACCACCAGATTTGGGGCAAGATTGTTGTGAGTAACGCCAGATTGAATACTAGATTGTTGTAAATAACGCCAGATTGAAGCTAGATTGATGTGAGTTACGATAGATCGGAGCTAAGCAGTAGTATGTAACGCCAGATCTTATATTTTAGCTAGATGTTTATAATTAACGTTAGATTGAAGCTAGTATGTTCCTAAAAGCACCTGATTACAGTTATTACAAGCTCTATCGTTTTAAGTATTAAGTCTCACGTTGAAAAAAGAAAGAGAACCAGAATGTTGAAATAAAGTGAATTTATTGGGGAAAATGAATATAATACATGTAATATGTACAATATGAGAAGAACCAGGTATGTATACACAATTCAGAATCCAAAACCTTTATCATTCCCTGTTGTATTGGAGATGTTCATATAGTTAGCCACTATGTAGTCTTCAATAAAGGTCAGTGTATTTTATACTTGGTTACTAGACGCCCCTAACCTTGACAGCTATGTAATTGTGTTGCATCAATTTCTTCCATGCAACACAAAAAAGATTAACATATAATAATTAAATATAATGTCTTTAAAGGATAATGCTTAATTTGATTCATGCTGTTCAACCTCGCACCAACAACTGTGTAATATGCACTGATAAAGAAAACAACTACAACCTCTTACACAAACCCAGGAACTCGACTTATTCGTGGTGGTTTGGCTCAGATAGTTATAACAGATTAACCTCTTTCTTCTCGTTCAATACAATAACTTTGACATACTTCAATAGTCTTCCTTTAAGCTTTTAGCGATATAATGGTTCTCATGAAGGTCATTTTACAATAAAAGACCATTTGGGATTCTCATAACTTAATAAATTCTGTAAATACGAGATTTCCTGAAAACTTCATTTTTATCAGCATATCACTCGTATCATTTCAAATACCCTAGACTGCAATAATTCTAATCTGTAAAATGTTTTATCGGTAAGTCCTTAATGGATGTTATTACAAGCTTATCATACAGTATACAGATCAGAATATATAAAACATTTTACTGATTCTGTTTTCAAAGCGTGGTTTAGAATTAAATTTAAGTTTTAAAATCAAAACAAAACATTGTTAGTGAAGGTTAAATAGTGCTTCAAATGACATTTTCGAGTATTTTCTTGTGTTAGTGATAGATAAATTTTGTATCAAAACGACATTTTCGAGAATTTTATTGTCAAGTGTTGTAGGTACACATTTCTTTGGTCAGTGAACAATTTAAAACCAAATGAAAAAGTGTATCAAAAACGGAACTGGAATTTTGTTAGCGATGGGTAAATTGTGTATCAAAATGACATTTAAGAGAATGTTCATGTCAAGTGTTTGTTGGAACACATTTTTGGGGTCGTCAATAAAACAATTTTACAGCCAAATGAAAAAGTGTATCAAAAACAGAAGTGAAATTGTATTAGTGATGGTTAAATTTTGTATTAAAATGACATTTTGGAGAATTTTCATGTCAAGTGTTGTTGGTATACATTTCTTGGCTAAATGAAACAATTTTACACCAAATGAAAAAGTGTATTAAAAAAGTGAAAGTGAAATTATTTACATTTTGAAGACGAAAGCTTCTGAACAATGTCGGTAGACAATTTGCGAACGTACTGTGGCTAGCATTGGTTGTATCAGACCGATTCACTTCGAATACTTCGTGATGCATCATATGTCTGATATTCGTCAATACAATAAGTTATGGCAGTAATGTTTGTGGAATGTTGTTGTATGTAATATTTCAGCTGCCTGTAGTCATCTTGACATACACCAACCTCACTATAAATGTGATAGTGATTTTGTTGTGTATTATCTGGAGATTATATCACATGTATTATCATTGTTGATATGTGTTTAACATTCCTATGTGTTTTGTGCAGTGTCAGTCTGTTTATTTAATGTCTGCTGGCGGTATATATCTTTGTCTTTTAAAATAAATCTCTAATTCGCAACATAAGATATTGTTTATTGCAATAAATCTAGTTTTTTGACTTGGTGTATATGTTTTAACGTAAAAAATATTACTATTTGACTTCTTGTATATAATATAACAAACCTGCTATAAGCAGACCTAGAAAATTCACGTTGGTTCAAGAAATAAAGTGTGTTTAAGAGGACTTTTGCACTAGAAAACAAGTGACTTTATTGTAACTTCAAACCTGAACCATTATTATTAATAAAACTCCGTTTTCAAGGATTGTAGCCACAATGAAAATCATTTTACAATTTATTCTAGTAACAATGTTTTATTTGAATGTGACCTAAAAGTCAAAATATTATTTTAAAAAGTCTGCACACTCTGTCGAATTTTCAAATTCACTTCAACCTGAAAACTGTCAATTTCAAACAACTCCACCTTTTTTGTATTCAATGTGACTAAAAACCTTGAAAAACGGGGCTTTAGTAAAAATGAATATGTTTTAATTCATGTAAAACAAAAATTAAATCAAAGAATCAAGGATAGATTGTTAATATGTTACTAGGTTAATATCGAATAACAATTCTAGGTACATAGCAAATCAACTGGTTATCCGATATATCTTTGAGATAATATGAAATCCGAGATAAAAGTCAATCATGGGCTTCAAACAATAATGGCATTTTTTTTTCGTTCACACATTTACTTAACAACCGATTCTCCACCTAAACCGGTCCTCGGTGTTCGAGTGATATAAAGCATGTTCTTTCAGATCGCAATGTCTTTTTACTGTTAAGGTTCCTAATGTGAGAAAAATGACAGTCACTTTGTAGTTCATTACTGTAGGTCAGTAGATGTAGGCTAGTTTATTCTGACATTCCGGTCTTCCCAATATCAAACAGCAAACCGCTTCGACATAAATAAAAGAATCTTGACTGCGGAGTAAAAGCAGTATTACTCAACTTCCCCTTGACTAACAGCCACAGATACCAAAGGTCAACTATAAACGAAATGTTTTTTAACTTTTTTTTACTTTACCAACTGGACAGTAACTGGACAGTAATAACTAAAACAAAGACAAACATTATCACAAATCACGGATCAGAATTACCAAGTATTGAAATATCTGTAAATACAATCTACATATGTATGTTTTAATAACAGATATGTTTTCCCAGAACCCCTTGCGACCGGATATACCGTAGATACCATCTTTATAAATCAGCTGAAGATCTCGTTTATTGCAATTTTATTGTAGATGATTTGTATTCATTTGATATAACACTTAGTAAACAACCAAGGTCACAGAACAAATCAGTATATTATATATTCTTAATTTTAATAAATTACAATATCCATCATATAAAAGATTATATATAAATCATAAAACATCAATATTAGGAGAGAGAGAGAGAGAGAGAGAGAGAGAGAGAGAGAGAGAGAGAGAGAGAGAGAGAATAAACGGTTTGCCCTGTAAAATTGTTTTCAGAGATTTTTATTGTTATTATCTAATTTCCTGGAATTACAAGTACTACCCGAGTGGGATTCGAACCAAGGTGGTGAGAGGCACTTTATCCGAAAGCGCCCTTTATACCACTCGGAAATCCAATCCCTATATCAAAGTCCATGGAGAAAGATGTTTTATTGAATAATTGCGTTTCATATGTGCCGACTAGATGTACATTTCCAATCCATTCGGAGTACCTCGTAAGTTTTTATCTACTTTACAATTTTTCAGCAGTTAGAAGTTATTTAAGTAATTAAAGTTTTATGTATAGTTTATTTGTGGATCTGACTTTTGCTAAGTACACTTTATTCATCTCCATATGACGATTGAGTGACTTAGTTGTCAGATAAACACTTCATTCTTTATCGTCTGCTATATTTGGTGCATTCGTTACGTGACAACACGCAAATAGTTACAACATGAATAGTTTGTAATGAATTTACTAATCTACAAATCAAAGACGGATATACGACTGAAATCGGAAAATATGTATGACAAATGCTTCATGGAAATAGAAACCAACAAACCCCAACTTAACACTGTAATTAAGATATGGAATTTGATTTTTAACAGCTTGGACAAAAAAAAAACTATTTTTTAAATAGGGTTGTTTGAGATGTTTTTGCAATTCACTTAACGACAGTTAATATCCTTTTTCGTAATGAAAAATGTTCTACATTTTTAAAAAATGAATTAATTTAAAAAAGAAAAGAAAAACCTAATTTTACATCTTAATATTCATCGAAATCGGCAGTTTTGAAGTCAAGTTAGATACAGGTTACATTGAGTTTTAATAGCTGGTGGTGGTGGTGTTGCTGTTGATGTTGCTGCTGCTGATGATGGTGATATAGTTGTGTTGCTGTTGATGTTACTGCTGCTGCTGCTGATGTGATGATATAGTGGTGGTGGTGGTGGTGGTGGTGCTGCTGCTGCTGCTGCTGCTGATGATGATGATGATGATGATGATGATGATGATAATGATGATGATGATGATGGTGGTGGTGATAATGATGATGGTGGTGGTGGTTGTGTTGATGTTGTTGTTTACTATTCATCAAATCGGGTAAGGCAGTTTCGAAGTCAAGTCAGATACAGGTTACATGGAAATTTAATAGGAGAGTCAGGCACCTCGCTATAAACACAACTGGTTTATACAATTTTACCGGGATTTTCTATACCAATTCTTTATAAGGTGAAATAATCTCATAATAATGTGCTATAATGTGCCGCTTAATATAAACGTTTTATAAGCTGTATGTGGCTTAATTAGCGCGTGCTATATGATGTATGTAGCTTGTTAATTATGTGTGTTTAAAGCTGCATTAAGTTTTCCAAAGAAAAAATTAAAACGGTGCTAATCTAATAAATGATGTTCCTAATGAACAATGTTACATTTGGTTCAACGATAAAAGCTCGAATAAATACAGAAATTACAGTATTTACCCAGCGAGATGCAGCATTTGGGATCTAATATTAGAACATGGTTACGTCATCAAAACCCGGGTCATTTAAACACAACTTTCAAGATGTTGAAATACGATAAATTAAACACAGAACTTCGTTGAATTTGTCACTTGTGACTTATTAAGGGATAAATAACACCATTTCAAATACATCTGGATATTAATGAAGGACAATTAATGCAATCTGTCATGTTTCACTTTCGATTCTAGGCTTTTCCCTATATCCGTGCGCATGCTCCAAGCTCATAAACACTGACCAACCGGTCAGAGGATTCCGTTTATTTACAGTTAAAAGAAATGAAATTTTAGAAAATGAATGTCACGGATCGTGGTTAGAAGATATCTACTTTTAAAAAAATATATTTTTAGAAAATCAAAAAAAATTCAGAAAATTGGTAAACTAAATGCAGCTTTAAAGTTGTATGTATTTTGCTACGCATGCTTTAAGCTTTATATAACCTAATAGGAGATTACTATCAGCCTAATGCCGCTAACTGATAATGTGCACGTATTATAAGGTTTATGTTTGATTTGCACATGCTATAAGTTGTTTGAAGCTTGATATGCAAGTGCTATAAGCTGTAAGTAGCTTGATATGCAAGTGCTATTAGCTGTAAATAGCTTGATATACACGTGCTATAAGCTGTAAGTAGCTTGATCTGCACGTGCTTTAAGCTGTTGAAGCTTGATATGCAAGTGCTATTAGCTGTAAATAGCTTGATATACACGTGCTATAAGCTGTAAGTAGCTTGATTTGCACTTGCTATAAGCTGTTGAAACTTGATATGGAAGTGCTATTAGCTGTATGTAGGTTGATATACACGTGCAATTAGCAATATGTAGGTTGATATACACGTGCAATTAGCAATATGTAGCTTATTGCTATAATTATATATGTGTGGGTTTATTGTGATCTGATCTTTGCTGTTCTCATTATTCCTATATATATAATACGTTGCATTTAAAAGTTCTATAAACCTTTCACTTTAAACCTTTGCTAAAAGTCACCCATGTTACTCTTTATTATTATTATTATTATTATTATTATTATTATTATTATTATTATCTGCATGGTAAATAGACCTTAGTAGTACATAATAGGACAATACTGCCGACAAGGTCACCATTATCTGGTACATAATAAATGTAATCATTCAAAATACCAGTAGTTCTGTAACTAGGACAATAATATCAACTGCTTCTCAACACAGTTTTGATGATGATGATGATGATGATGATGATGACCACGACGACAAAGTATATGCTGATGATGACGGCGACGATGATGAATATCGTTTCATAACACAATGGTATCATGCATATTGATACAAATACTTTAGTTATAAGGATGTTTTTTTAAGAAATAACCTAATTCGAAAGTAAAAGATCTATTTAAGATTGTGTCTCATAAGCAATCAAATATGTTATTAGATTTGGCGCGGTATCATCATCTTCCACTAATGGAGTAGGGCAGACATAAATGTTACTAAATCCAGGTCAGGAATTTATTAGACAGTGTGGATATTTCTTCGTGTAGTCTACATTTATTTATTTATTTATTTATTTATTTATATATATTTTTTTTATTTATTGTTTATTTATTTATTCTTTTTTTCATTAATTAATTATCTATTTTATTTATTGTTCCATTTCTTATTGTTTTCATTTATTTGTCTATCTATTTATTTATCTATTTATTTATTTATTTATTTATCTATCTATCTATTTTTTAAAATTTATTTATACTCTTCATTTAGGCCTTCAGTAAATAATGTCAGACAAAAACAATTTTTGTTTTTAAAACAATGCAAAAAAAAAAAAAAATCGCGAATTCAATTTTTATTTATAAATATCCATGCTTACATAACAAAATAAATTGGCCTCTTATGAATGCAATAAATTTTTATTGTAAAAAATTACAAAATGGTCTCCTGTAAAATTGTACAGATTTTTTTAGTTTTGTTTTGATGTACATACGCAGTTCTCGTCTGACTTATAATTCCTGACCGCCATAATATACCATATTTAATTTCTATTCCTATTTACCACTACAAGCCAAGATGATCTAGAATCGCAAACCAGTCAGCTAACGGCTGTTTAGTATTCTATATATATTCACGACGTATTCCTCTCTTCTTTAAGCCACAGTTTGGACAAACAATAAAAATCGATAGCAAATCAGTCATTTTGACTTGAGTTAGCAGCGAAGAAGAATAATGATTTCTATTCCTCATCGTCGTCGTGATGGTGGCAAACTCTATTTCTTGATCTTAAATTGTAATACGTATGTTTGTTTTAACAGATAGTTGTGTAGGAAAAAAATAAAATGCTGAAAAATGAACGATTTTCACCCTGTTTTTCACTGTCTGATGATTCAAAGCAAAGTCACATTTTGCCTAAAATTGAATTACTAGCTTTGTTAAATTGTTTTATTATATAATATTGATGTTGTTCAAACAAGATTTATATAAGATAAAATGATTTTTCAGCTAGACTGTTATATGTCGTCATATAATTTAATATTCCTTTATTCCTTCTATCGTAAAATATTTTGAAATATGACAAATTGTGCTAAACAACAAAATTGATTGGAATAATGGTGTTTTTTGCCAAGTCAACATTCTTTAACTTATAAAGAGGCCATCAGTTCAGGGATGGTGGTAGAAACCGGTAACCTTGTAAACAACCATCTTCATTCGAAACCACTGTGGTGGCTAATGACTGTTTTTCGCCAAGCACTCGGCATTACGAAATGAGAGTCACGGTTCTTTCGGATGGGAACTTAAAAAAACGAGGTCCCGTCGCACGATAAAGAACCCTGCTGTATAATGCCATCAGCGCAACCTACAGACAAACTTCCTGCACTTTCGCATATAGTTGGCGACGTCTCGATATAAGTGAAATATTCTTGACTGGGATGTTAAACACCATTACTCAACTCAACTCTACATTAGGCAAGTGATCGAAGTAAAAAATGCCTATTAGCCCAAATGGAATTTAAGCCGAGGCGGCGATTGACACTGTAATTCCAAAGTGCGCCAACCAAACAACAGAGAGCAAAAATTTAAAGCATTTTGTGAATGAAGACCATATACATCATTATTTTTATTATTGATATGAAGAAAAAATCGTCCCTCTTTTAACCCATATGCAAACAAATTCCCGTAAAATATACCAACTTTTACTTTAACTGATTTACAATAACTTAAATGTATACTTTACAAGAACATTAAAAGCCGCAATGATAAATTTTAATGTGTCCTGCTTCTGTATGTGTCACTGTGTTTGTGACCGTGAATTTTTATTAATTTTGATAAAAAAAAAAATCCAGTTACTTTTATTTAAGTTCGATATTTTTCGATTACTTAAGTCTAGTCGTAACTGAAAATTGCAATGCACATCCACAGTTATCATAAAATATTTCTATATTATGGTGGCTTATTTCTGACATCGACATAATTTTAGACGACATAAAATTATCTCAACATGTCGACTTAATATCTTGACAAGTCGAGATGATATCATGGAAAGTTGTGATACCAAAGGAAAAAAAAAATATCGTGGCTTATTTCTGACATCGACATAATTTTAGTCGACATAAAATTATCTCGACATGTCGACTTATTATCTTGGCAAGTCGAGATGCTATCATGGAAAGTTGTGATACCAAAATGAAAAGTTAAGATAAGTAACACGTCATGCCGCGATACTTATGTTGACCAGTCGTAATAATTATCTCCATATCTCGACTTTTTTTTATCGCGGCAAGTCGTGTTACTTATCTCAACTTTTTATTTTGGTATCACAACTTTTCATGATAATATCTTGACTTGTCAAGATAGTAAGTCGACATGTCGAGATATTAAGTCGACATGTTGAGATAATTTTATGTCGACTAAAATTATGTCGATGTCAGAAATAAGGCACCATACTATATTTCTGCTACGGGGATTTTACATGTTGACAAACAAAACAAATGTTGGATTCTTTTGCGCATACGACGTAATTCGTCACCAAAAACATCACTTCTGGTGTACCATTTTTGACATGTTAAATCCCCGTACCAGCAAATTTTCTTTGTACAGAAACGTTTTATGGTAATCGTTGAATGCATTATTAACTGTCACAAACACAGTAACTCAAACAGTAGTTCAATATTTTGTCAACTTCATGTTTTTCTACAAACATTTACTTTATTTCTACATTATTTTGTTTTATTGTGTCACATTCTTGCTGGAATAAGCCATAACTGTGATATATTTATCGTTTCTTCGTTCTGAAACGTTTTTTTATTGCTGTAACAAGCTCTTTATAGTTTGACGTATGCGTATATGATTCTAATGAACAATGACAAACGTTTATCTCATAAACATTTTATAGACTTTGAAATTTACAAGCGCCTTATCTACACAGTTGTTTTTATGACTTCGAATTGATCCTATTTTCTAATAAACTCGAAAAATTCATTCCATTTAATTTTATTTTGTAAGTGTCTTTTCCATTCAACAATTTTAATGAAAACATTGGAAAAGAAATTTAGTTGATTTAAATCACATCATTTAATATTAATTTATATGTTAATTTAAATTCGCTTATTTTGATTGGCATAAATATTCTTATCTAGGTTGCGTTATTTTATTTGACACATAAATCCTGTTTATAACTTAGCTTATTTTAAATCATTCGGATTTATCGGTTTTCATCGATTCTTTTTAATGGAAAAGAAGCATAAATTCTACAACTAAAATCCCTTTTGTCGCATATGCATTTATATATTCAATGAATCGTTCCTGGTATGCGTTGTCAATCTTTAGATAAGGAATTTGTTCAAATCGAGTTTACTTATAAAATAAAAACAGAATAATCAACATACATGCAAATTTGTAAGATCAAACAATTTTACCATCTCTAGAAACACATTACATATTGTATTCAAGATATAAAATAGTAAATATAAGTCTCGACAATGAACGACTACGGACAAAAATGAATGTTACAAAAGCAACAAATCCGTACAAGATAAATACATATAATTATACCGAGACCGAACATTTATCATCATTATACTTCTACTACTACTACTACTACTACTACTTATGGTAGTTATGGTGTATGGTACTTAGGGTCTTTTTCTACACTATCAATGCATATTGCTCTTTGTAAAGTATACAGTACTGTAGATGTATGGCGTTCTGTGTTTTATTTGTGTGTCTTTATCAAACTGACTCGTTGTCTAAATTATTATTATTATTATTATTATTATGAGGGTCTTTTTCTACACTGTCAATGCATATTGCTCTTTGTAAAGTATACAGTTCTGTAGATGTATGGCGTTCTGTGTTTTATTTGTGTGTCTTTATCAAACTGATTCGTTGTCTATATTATTATTATTATTATTATTATTATTATTATTATAATTATTATTATGAGGGTCTTTTTCTACACTGTCAATGCATATTGCTCTTTGTAAAGTATACAGTACTGTAGATGTATGGCGTTCTGTGTTTTTAATTGCGTGTCTTTATCAAACTGATTCGTTGTCTAAATTATTATTATTATTATTATTATTATTATTATTATTATTATTATTATTATCATTATTATTATTATTATTATATAAACTCAAAAGCATACATTTTTACTTAAAAACTAGAAATGTGTATTGGCAATATACAAAAAAAATCAAAGAATTCATAATACTTAAAATAGAAATAAATAATGAGATATGACAAACTACAAATTATAAACCACTTTGGAAAGTGGTGGAATAGAGACTCAGTCAAGAGTCTTTTACATGAATTGATCGATGCGGTTAGTTCCGAGGTTGTTGAAGAATCCAAAGTGCTCGAAGAAAACGACCGACCCCTCGGCATTAGTACCTTCTAACACTAGAATCTACACCAGTATATTCGAACCAAAGCGGTGTGAGGCGCTGTAAACCGCAAGAGCGATCTTCAGGCCATTCGATCATCGAGGTCTTATTTTAGAAAATTACTTGAAAATGGCACACAGTAATATACACAGGTCCTTGAAATATTGAAAGTAATGAAATAGTGAAGAATGGTTGAAAAAAGGGAAGCGTAGAGTATATTTATACATTCTGGGTTTTTTCTACAGTGTATCTTTGTTTGTACAGTTACCCTATTAATTTAAACGAAATTTGGTAACCCATATTGACCATGTATCGTTCAACTGGCCAGTTATCTGTTATGTTTTCAATTTAATTTTTATCAATAAAATTGGCTGGAAAAATGTTTAGCATTATAACTGACTTTTCTATCTTATTTGAATTTCAAAAAAAGATAATTCTTTTTCGAAAAATAAACCTATCACTAATCCTTCTATTTACAATACTTCCGTTTACATACTATTAATTTGGATGTCGGTCGGATCGGATAGCCATGATCAAACTTTACACTCGCTTAAAGCTTTCAACAACAAATTTCAAAATTTTCCAATCGTGTCAGGGAGAAGTTGAATGTTACAAGCGCCTGTTGAAGCTTTGCTGTGTCATAAGCTATCATGACCATAAAAGCCAAGATGTCACTACGGTTTTATTACACTTAACGACTGCAACAAACCATACAAAATATCTTAACGATCATAATTTCATAAAAATGTACTTTTTATGACACAAAGATGAAACGACATAAAAAACCAATAATATAAACGTATGATATACTATACATATATCAATAATCAGATTCATATGTTAATAGTAAAAAAAACGGTCGTGCATTTTTAAAACACAAAAATTAAAAATTTCTGTTCATGCCCAAACAAAAGATTAGTAATTGAGTTATTGTTAGTGGTATGTGTAGTTGATAAATAAGAATAAAGTCGTCTTAATTAAAAAATAATAATAATTATGCAGTAACGATTATTGCAATTATATTGAGATAGGTAGTTCTAGAATTGCGGAGAAATAGGAGTTCAAGAAAAAAAAAAAAAAAAAAAAAACAACTACAAACAAACAAACAAGCAAACAAACAGAACTTCAGTCAATTAAAAACCATTCTCGTATAAAAACATGTGAATACAATCCTATATTTGCGGAAAAAGCAATGTTGTCCATATCCTTGCGCATAACATCTACTAGATAAGGGAACCTAGAGGAGGTTCCCTAGCCAGCGACATCTACAATGCATGGACGCTGCTCTGCTCTTACATTCAAAAGCAATTTAGACAAAGCTATCAGGCCAATCTAAAATGTTTCTGCGTTTAATACTAGGCGAGCAGGGCGCTCTAAAAATTTAGTACATTTTTTCTTCAACTAGGAGAGGATATCTCTTGCGTTTAAACACCTCGAACTGAAAAACTTAAGGACAGGTGATTGAGATCTTTACAAAGCTGTCCCATTATCTTAAATACAGAAATGAGCCTTAGTTAGTATTTACATTTAAACCATCAATTGTTAATCACGTTGGGACTATCTTTTACATAATTACACAGAGCTCAGCCCCAAATGAGAATCGAAAATCGGTTGCAATATCTCCATCCAATCAATATGTACAATAAGTTCTACTTGTAATCTAATAAAGATCGCAAACCGGGGATCAGGCTTACATAATCCCAGGGTAAAAAACACTGCAGTGCTGAAAATCTATATCTAAAATCCGGTTCCAAGGGGAAATGCGATTGGATAATGTCACGATCGGGTCTAGATAAATTAATACTTATAATATGTTAACAGAAAGGAATCGGAATGATATGTAAAAATGTTAACAGATAAAAATCATTCTATTTGTCCTTGAATAAAAGATTTCATGTTTGACTATTGGTAAAATGAATACATTAACACATACCGTATTATTGTTGAGGGAATCTATTTACAAAAATGTGTTTTTTGTATCGATAACTATCCTTTTTATCGGTTTTTATCAATTTTAGCGATAATTTAACGTAACATCTAAATTGTTGTTATCTTTTCCGCAGGTGATTTTTACCGTGCTTATCATTGCGATCAGGTGGCATTTCTTCTCAGCGAAGTCAGAATGACAATTTGTCATTGTAAATTTGAAAATTGTGCTTTATGGTAAAAGTTACCCACAATAAGAAATTATTAATACATTAAACATAGATTTTTTTTAGATTTTCAAAGTAGGTTACTCAGACTGTAAAAAAGTTGGTTTCTATTTTTGTTTTAAATGATCTAGGTATGGTTATCATGTATCTAGGTGTGGTTGTCAGGTCTCTAGATGTCGTTTTCATATATTAAGGTCTCGTTGTCTGGTATCTAGTTGGGTTGTCATATATTTAGGTCTCGTTGTCTGGTATCAAGGTGTGGTTGTCATGTATCATTATGAGGTTGTCATGTATCTAGGTGTGGTTGTCATATATTTAGGTCTCGTTGTCCGGTATCTAGGTGTGGTTGTCATATATTCAGGTCTCGTTGTCTGGTATCTAGGTGTGGTTGTCATATATTTAGGTCTCGTTATCTGGTATCTAGGTGTGGTTGTCATGTATCATTGTGAGGTTGTCATGTATCTAGTTGTGGTTGTCATATATTTAGGTCTCGTTGTCTGGTATCTAGGTGTGGTTGTCATATATTCAGGTCTCGTTGTCTGGTATCTAGGTGTGGTT
Organism: Tegillarca granosa; assembly: GCA_029721355.1. Classification (NCBI taxonomy): domain Eukaryota; kingdom Metazoa; phylum Mollusca; class Bivalvia; order Arcoida; family Arcidae; genus Tegillarca; species Tegillarca granosa. The sequence continues at coordinate 12,912,807 of CM056602.1, read as the reverse complement.
GTCATATATTAAGGTCTCGTTATCTGGTATCTAGGTGTGGTTGTCATGTATCATTGTGAGGTTGTCATGTATCTAGTTGTGGTTGTCATATATTTAGGTCTCGTTGTCCGGTATCTAGGTGTGGTTGTCATGTATCATTATGAGGTTGTCATTTATCTAGATGCCGTTGTCAGCAATCTAGGTATGGTTGTCATGGATCTAGGTGTCGTTGCCATGTATCTTGGTGTCGTTGCTATGTATTCTGCTACGACATTTTCTTTTGTAATTTTATTTGATTCCTGCATTAAAAAACATGTATTCTTCTATGTAGGCTGTATATAGATGTATTTTACAACTTGTATTTCAGGATTTCCACGTTACATATTTTACATCCTGTTCTTAGTTCGTATAGAAGACACGATAAACGTCAATATCAAATATCCTACATTTGATAAATAACCAGCTGTCTGGATCAAATAACAAAGTTTCTAGGACCGTCACAAAATCCAAAAATTTTCACAACAAATTAGGTGTGTAAGTTCTTGGATTCTTTAATGACCGCCTCGGTGGTTATGAGGTAGAGCGCCCGCCTCGAAGGCGGGAGGTCATGAGTTCGAACCGGACGGGTCATACTTTAAAGATTTTGCCTGGCGCTCGGTATTTAAAAATGAATATCGACTGGTTTACTCGATGTCAGGATAACGTGACTGAAGTAGTTTTACGCTTGTTGACAGCCGCCACTAACTCTGTAAGCTAGCATGTTAAAGCTATAGTACATAGTTTGTAAATAAAATGCATGAATTCTTTTAATCTAGCAAGAATATAGCAATTAAATTGCATGTATGTCTTGTAAAATAACAACTAAAATACATGTATTTCTACACAGCTGGTGCAACCAAGAATATGAAACAATAAAAGTGTAAACTTTAACACACTGGAACCCCAAACACACTGGAACCATTAGTTATAAACTCAAATGTATTGATGGACAAACCAGTTGGCTTCAAAGTACCAAAATATCATCGATGCACGTAAAATTAGCTTTGACAAGCTCATCTTACAGGAACAAGATTTAACAAGACATCTCCCTCGCCACCTACAATACAGACTATTCTAGCCGTATATGAACTTGAGAGTTGTGATCTTGCATGCTAAGAAATCATTAAGTAGCCTTTTTATCACGATTCTCTGTCTTGAACGAAGTTGACTGCCATTAAGGAAAACCTAATAACTAACGGATAGAAACAAAAATTCTCCAGCTTTATCAACAAGTTAGCCAGCGAGCGCCATGTTTATCAACCAATACCAAAGTTACCAGGCGATTTCATACTTAAAATGTAAATGAAAACAAGATGACGAAACAGTGATGTTCTTTTCAATCTATATATTTCTCGTTGGTATCCGATACAATGCATTGATTACAGTATGGGGAATAAATTTAAAATCAGTGCCGGATCATTTTTTCCGAGATCATTTTCCGACCCAGCTGTTCCATTGATATGCTGTGGCATGGAAGACGTCCAATTTATTACATAAGTCAATATTGTAAAAAGGTCTGCATATGTCATTTAAAACTTGGATGTTTTTTACCATTTTATTTTTATATTCACGAACAGATACACACAGACTTATCTTAAAAACCTTCATTGTTATTTATCACAAAAAAGAACCTTTCTAATCTTAAATTAAAATTCTTAAGTTTCGACTTAAATCACAAAAAAAAACTTACCAAATTTTAAATATTTGTATATGTTGCAATTTATTTAACCATTGAACAGCATAGCTATGGCAGTTATTGGATTATAAATGCCATAGCTTTGCCAGGCAAACTGAATAACGCGCGTTAGCGCGTTATGATTTGTTTGCCTGGCAAAGCTATGGCATTTATAATCCAATAACTGCCATAGCTATGCTGTTCAATGGTTATATTTACATTATATTAATTATTAATTTATTTTTTTGAATTTTTGTCACATCAATTTGAATTTTTCCGCCTTCAACGAGAAGCGGGGTCAATTATTGGAACAGCGTAACAATGTAAACAAAATATAGTACAACATGAAAAAACACGGAACTCGCAAAAATTATGAAATATTTTATTAACCATCACATTGTTTTGCACATTTTATATAAAACATCAATTTAGTAACTTTCACAGCAATTTTACGAAATTATTTTTTAAAAAAAACGAATTTCCTAAGGCGGATGACGAACAAGTGAACAGTCTCGAAGATTGACACGAAAATGATGTCTCACTCTCGCTGTCATTTTTGGAAATTTAAAAGTGCAGTGCGAAAAATTGGAATCTACGAAGAAACCAGGAGTGAATTAATTGGATGACGGAAATGTAATATGCTTTGGAAAGTCATAGTTTCTGTCATTATTATTCGTAGAACTTGTGGAACTGACCACATGATGCGACCCAGATTGTAACCCATTTAGGCGCGGTACAACAGCTGATTTAGTGTTTAAATTTTTTGCAGGGTGAGTTAATTCTGACAATGAGTGACTATGACGTTTTTCTGTTGTTTTGAGACAGTTCAGATTGGGAGAAGCTTCTCATTTATGGTTCGACATAAACAAATTTGTGCCGAGCTTCGTACCCCGGGTCATTGAGATGCTGAATGGCCGTCACCCGCAAACAGCGATGAGTGTATTTAGTTTCAACTTTTGCAGCATGGCATATGTCGGATAAAAACGAGCAAATGTGCGTTTTAAAAGTAGTTTGAACATGAACCATATATCAGACTCTTCAGGACCAACCATGGCGTTTTTATTATATTGATTGAACAAACTTTGGGATTTTTGTCAGTTTTATCGAAGCACTGGAAACAGCGGTTTAACATTTTTACAGGACAGTCGACCGTCTCAGTTGCATATATATTCTTTTTTAACATCTGCTATTTTCGTCTGTATGAGATATCTCCCCTCTGAAAATTTTTTGGTTGTATTTCATGTTTTTAAGTTACATATTCTCCAGACTCGTCAATGTGAAACTCAATTATGACTGGTTTTAAAATAACTGGTGGTGAAATTCCATAGCTCGGGAAATAAAATTTATAGAACAAATGGTACCATACACACTTTTTCAGTATTGTGGGAGAAATTAGGGTACTTTTTAGATGATTGGAAATTTTCCGTTGTGTATTTAATTCAATGTATATTTTAAAATTAATAAATATTTTTTTTCTCAGGCTGTGTTGTTGTTTTGTTAAAAATAGTCCAGAAAGTGAAATATTCATACACATAGTGTAATGATCATGTGATCAATGTCAGTTATTGTACCGTATTTGCCACATGTCTCAAACATGTTTATATAGTAAAGTTGCTAAGCAAATGTAAATATAATTTTGTCATTTCCATTTCCCGAAATTTTGTATTTATAAGCCCTAAATTCGTCAAAGCATTATATTAGAGCTATGTTTGTTTCTGTTGAAGTCTTAAAGTCTAATAATATTAAATTCAAGGTGAAACTCTGCATAATGAAATGATTTAAATTATAGTGACATTAAATATTCAAATTATGGTAAAATTTTATTCTCAAAAAATGTTATTACTTCAAAGCAATTTCAATACGAATCCATTATTCTTCAGATAAATTGTGTACATGTATAAAGTCAGATTTAAATATAAATACTGCAGTTGTAGCAAAATCGTTTATTATGACATGTATTCACTGAAGATGCCATAATAAGCACGTTCTAATTACGAGGTGTTCTTAAAGCTGCATTAAGTTTTTCAATTTTCTGAATTTTGTTTTGATTTTCTTAAAATAATTTTTTTCAAAAAAATAGATATCTTCTAACCACGATCAGTGACATTCATTTTCTTAAATTTCATTTCTTTTAGCTGTAAATAAACGGAATCCTCTGACATTATGAGCTTGGAGCTTGCGCACGGATGTACGGAAAAGCCTAGAATCAAAGGTGAAACATGACAGAATGCATTAATTGTCCTTCATTAATATCCAGATGTATTTGAAATGGTGTTACGTATCCCTTACTAAGTCACAATGATAATTCAACGAAGTTCTGTGTTTAATTTATCGTATTTCACCGTTTTGAAAGTTGTGTTTAAATGACCCGGGTTTTGATGACGTAACCATGTTCTAATATTACATCCCAAATGCTGCATCTCGCTGGGTAAATACTGTAATTTCTGTATTATTCAAGATTTTATCGTTGAACCAAATGTAACATTGTTCATTAGGAACATCATTAATAAGATTTGCACCGTTTTAATTTTTTCCCTAAAAAAACTTAATGCAGCTTTATTACTCTGTCTTCCGTGTTCGTACTTGATATGTTGACGGATTGATGGATAAAATGATGGAAACATGAATAGATGGATGGATAAATGGAATAGATGATGCATAGGATGGATGGATAGACGGATGAATGGATGGATAGATTAATAGATGGATGGATAAATGAATGTACGGAATAATGAATGGATAGATGGATATATGGAAAGATGAAGAGATGGATGGATGAATGGATGGATGGATGGAAGAAATAATAGATTGATAGATAGAAGGTTGGATGGATGAATAGATGGATTGATGGATAAATGGAAGGAAAAAGGATGGATGGATGGATGGATGGATGGATGGATGGATGATAGATGAATGAATAGAAGAATAGATTGATGGATGGATAGATAAACTGAAGCAATAATGGATAGACAGAAGGTTGGATGGATGAATCGATGGATTGATGGATATATGGAAGGAATAATGGATGGATAGAAGGGTGAGAAGATGGATGTTTAACTGGAAGGAAAATAGATAGAAGGAATAAAAGCAGGAGAGATGAGTGGATGGATAAATGGAAGGAATAATGGATGGTATCTCTATACCATCGGGGATATTTTTTATCTTTATAAATTGCTTCAGGGACAGGGAAGTTAATTTAAAATGAAGTAATTGTTACAACATGCTTGGACGAACATTCTACATATGTTATCAAAGAAAGTTACAGAAAAATCATTATCATAATCAATTAAAATTCCTGTTTGCATTGTACAACATGCACAACTTGTCTAGCAATGTTGCTATGTGTTTTCATATTCATTTTGCTTACTTGAATACTTAAAAATCATAATTATAAAAAAAAATATTTAACATATTTTTGAAGAAGATGAAATCTTTTCCTTAAAAATGATTCCCTAAAAGTTTTAAAACAGCGTCGTTATGCCATCACAACTAACCATTGTCCTTAGTCTAGAGTGGCCTCGGTGGCCGAGTAGTCAAAAGAGCTTATGGATCAAATCGTCTAGGTTCAAATCCCAATCGGGACAGATTCTAGTGTGGGCAGGTTTGTCAATTTATTTGACGAAGGTCGGTGGTTTTCTGCAGGCATTCTGTATTCCTTTGCAATCCCTTCGACCGCCATCATATAGATGAGAGAATTTTGACTGGATGTCAACCACGATAACTCCCCTCCACTCTTAACTCATAAAAAATCAAAATGTTTTAACCCCACTCCCTTTATAAAAAAAATTAAATAAATAAATAAATAAACAAATAAACCAATTCATTTGTTTTTTTTTTTAATTTTATTATTATTATTATTATTATTATTATTATTATTTTTGTATGGTTGAGTTCAAATTTTCAGCCAATTGTTAAATACAATATTTAGCCCATTATACACGCATGTCAATACAAGTCTTTCGTCATGCCATATTTATTCTACAATGAAATGCATTTTATTTGACAATTTATTTCTATCGCACTCCAACATGCATGTCTTAGTCAATTTTCTTATTTCTATGTCAGCTGCCTGTTACATAAAAATCATTTATAAATTTATGTAAAGGATTACGACTTCAAACTGTGTAGAACATTTTGTTAAACTCTTCAAATTAACCGTAAGAGTTTTAATCAATAAAATTAATACAGTGCCAGCAGTAACAGGTTACAGGAGTTAGGATAAATACAAAAATGTAATTAAATGTAAAATAAATAATCAATACTTCTTCAAGTGTTATAGGGTCATTTACACGGCATTAACAGGATATATAACGCTTCAATCGTTCCATTTGTTTGACCTAGATTTCTTAAAGTCCATTTACGGGGATCTGAATTATTCAAACTAGGGTATAATAATTATCATAATTATTTTAATTATTCAGATGTAACGTCCTTCAGAGTTATGCATTTTAATTCGAACTATAATGAGGCTAATAGATTTGACATGTTTTTAGGTCGAACTGGTTGACCTACAGTAGCAAATTGAATTGCTGTAGTTCCGACACGCCCCCGTCTTTAAAGCACGTTTCATTGGTAAGACTTTTGAGACTGCAAAGCCAAATCTTGTTTTGTAAACCGTAACATTTTAATATTTACATTGATATTTATTTGCAATTAAACATGTCATAATAAAGATTTCGATAAACAACTTCAACAAAACCGTTGTACTATTTAGTCTAAAATATTTTGTATTTCAATGCCTACACCAAGATGTCCTTGCAAAGGGAAAACCGGTTTAAAAACAGATACACTAAACGGGTGTCTTCAACTTTATCTAAGCTCTTATAAAATAGAAGAATATATATATATAAATATATATATATATATATATATATATATATATATATATATATATATATATATATATATATATATATATATAAAATAACTTTTGTGTACATTAATTCATTTAGCTAAGTGACTGAGAGACCTCCTAGAAGTTAATTCTTGGAATTCCAGCCCTACATACTGTAACATTGAGTAAAGTGGCTGTTAGATTTCCTGATGAGTGTTTGGAAGTTTAACATAGGAATTCAAACCCTCAATATTGTAACATAAAATGCTTTTAATTTGTAAGTAAACACTTGAAAGATGCCTTATCTACTGTAGAGTACATCAAACATACTCTCTTAGTACTTCCTCTATTAACTTCTTTATCACGTGATTCGATGAGTAGATCCGATTGTGAAAAATCTTATACTTATCGCTCCCCTTGTAATGTTTATTTGGCGAAGTCCCTCGGATTAGATATTAAAAGATTGTGTTTTTTAAAGATGCAATTTTATTATTAATTTTCGTATATTCCATTATGTGACTTCTATTTCTCTACATATATGTATATGTACGTCTGAATAAGTAATTTCACTACTTCGAACAGTTATCAATAAAAATCTTTCAGAAAATCAGTGTACGTGAAAATTGTCTAGAAATAACCTAATTTCATTTCTTAAGAACCCTGTTACATTCGTTAAAACACGTAGTTCACCAGTTGTTTTCTTTATTTATACGGTAGAAGATAACACTGTCGAATCGGAGGAAGAAGGTCTGCCTCACTATCGCCGTAAACATGGTGATTAAATTGAACTAAACGTTTAAGCTAGATGTACCTGTGCGGGTTGGTTGGGAACATCTAATAGTACTTAAAAGTGTAAGTGTTCGTTCAAAGTCTGGAGTTTTATAATAAGTGGAATAAATGGTCTAAACTCTCTCTCTCTCTCTCTCTCTCTCTCGCTCTCTCTCTCTCTCTCTCTCTCTCTCTCTCTCTCTCTCTCTCTCTCTCGTCCTTTATAGTTTTTATTTTTTTTGCCTTGATTAGCAATTTTATCATGTATTGTTTGTCATCACATGCTTTTTCTTGCCTTGTTTATGATTTTTTTGTCATTAACTTGTATTGCGTCGTGCTTAAGTCAAGTTTTTGTTCTGATTCCGTTGTTTTGTTTTATTTTTTCTGTTAACTGTATGCTTGATGTGGTTTGATGTTATAGGAATTGTCATGTGCAAAATTTTGAATTTTTACAAAAAAAGAAATAATTAAAATTTTGCACATGACAGAATAATAAACACCAAGAAGGATTTTTAAAGAAGATATTCATGAAGGTTTTTATTAAAGATGTTTTCTAACAGTCTGTTCTGCGCAAGTACACAAAAGTACGTTATTTCCATTATTTAAAGTTTTCTCATGGAATTGTATTAAGTAATTTGCAAAATTTTAATGAAAAATTTTAATGTTATT